>WBND01001219.1:7320-109898 GCA_013398595.1 Tychaedon coryphoeus | reverse complement strand
CCTTCCTTCCTTCCTTCCTTCCTTCCTTCCCTCCTTCCCCATTTTATCTTTTCAGTTTTTTTCTTCCTTGCTGAGAATGACTAAGAATAATGGAAATGTGTGGGAGCCTAAATAAATGTCCAAAGCATCACACAGGGCCATTATGTTCCTTCAGAACTCTGCTGTGTTGACATTCAGGTGCATATTGTCATTTACAAGGCACTGAGGCATTCACTGGATCATATGATGATCTGAATCTCATGACTTGCAGGCCATGTGTCAGTTGCTCCAGTCGACAGGGATTTTTTTTTTTAGAGGAGAATGTCAGCCAGTGAGGGATGCCAAAGTGTTTGAAAGACTATGTCACTGTTCCAGCTACATTAAACAAAACTGTTTTCAGAGTATCTGGGGCTGCTCTGCTGTCAGCAGTCAGCATCTGTCTGTCTAGTGGCTTAGAACTTGAGGAAAGGCAAAATGAGAGCACAAAGGAAGGCATTTCTAAAGATTGTGAGACTAACGTAATTACTCATGGCTGTTCAAAGGGGACAATTTTCCATTTTCAGGTCATGTTTTACTATTATATGAGGTTTTTTCCTCTCCTAAAAGATTACAGGGAAATAAAATATCTTCAGAAACATAAATATATGCATTGAGTATTCATATTCAAAACCACTTGGGAAAACTGCTTTAGCAATTTCCCATTAATGCACTTCTAAGTACTGAGAAACTTGTATTTGTGACTTTTCCACCAGAAGTATCATTATTTTGCTCAGCATCCCTTCTACAATTGTAAAATGCTGCTCTTGCATCCCCTTTTTTCCAATGATTGTTTCATGCTGTCCAGAAAGTCTTCAAGCTGTTTTAAATTGATTTGCAAATGCAACTGATTGCTCACACTAACTCTTTATACTGTATGTTATGCTCAAATGCTGGGTTTTGGGCAAAGATGAAGCATACTGTATAAATATATACATCAAATTGAGAATTTACTGCTAGTATAACTGATATTTTAACACAGCAGTTCAAGCATCATATTTTGTCCTAATTTTATAGAAGAAAGAAGAAGGCATGATAATTTTATAGAAGGAAAAAAAGGCATGATAATGCAGCTTTAATACTTGTATGGAGAAAGAAGTTTCAATAGTATTAAAATGCAATTAAAATTGTAATACAGACTTCTTAATTTATGTTCCTTTTTCAGGTGTTATGCCTTCCCTTCCACTGCTTTTTGGGATCTTATGCTACTGAGTACTTAAAATAGCTTGTTAAAATAGCTTTGGACTACTAGAGAGGGAAACACCACAGTTGTCAGCTTGCTCTTTTTGCTCTGGCAGGAATATGATGTTAGTGGCTTCATCATTCTAGAATCCACTTGGAATAATTTCTATATGTTTGTTAGCATGCTTTAAAACTTTTACTCTGTCTTCATTGATCATCAGCTCCGTGTTATAACCAAATTGACCATATATTGGGGCTTTTATGCTATTTTTGTTCTCTTTGTTACCCCTAAATGAGTTTTGCCCAGATCCTGCTCTGCATTGCTCTGACTGGAGGAGTTAACAGTCATGAGCGGTTTTTAGCTGTGGGTTGGTTGGTGCCAGCCTTTTCCCCATGCCTCATCTCATGCCAGTGTACCTCTGCATTGGTCCTTGAAGACCTTCACTAGCATACCAGGACTGCATTTCTGCACTTCGTTCTGTTAGGGCCAAAAATCCCTCCTTCTGCAAATAGTGACTTCTCACTGCTTCAATCTGTACTGCAAGGAAATGTAGCCATAGACAAGCAAATTAGCCATAGACATCCAGGCACAGAGAAATAGTGGCCAAGATTTCCCAGGAGAACCAATGCTGTGGGCAGGCTTAGAAAAGCTCAAGCAGAGCAGGTTTGGCAAGCCATGCCCCTGCAAACCAAGTAAACTCAGAGAAAACCTATGGCCTTGTACTAGCAATGGCAATGCCATGTTACATAAACATAAATATTGCATGTGTCAGATACACCACAATGTAGGGAGAGGAAGTCAGGCCTTATTTTAGGCAGACAAAGTGGGCAGTGCCGCAACATCAAGTAGGGTTAATTTTTCACCTGTTTCAGTTTCCCCAGTGTGAGAAGGCTGATGGGGAATTTGCAGCTGATTCCAATTAGTGCAAGGATCAAAATACCAAGTGCAAAAATTTTATAATTCCACATGTGCTTAAATTCTTACTACAAAATTGTATAATGAAATCTTTTGTGAGAAAAACCCAGAGGCGTTGATGCAAATGTTTCTAAAATATTTTTATTTCTGTTCTGAATGAAAAACAATGCTTCAAATTCTGGTATATTGTACCATGGATGTGATCTGATTGAAGAAGCCTCAGTTCTGGTCATTTTATAAAGCATAATGATACTATTATTTCAGAGCAGCAGAACCCATCTGGTAGCATTTAAACTATGGAGGAGTTCTTTTTTCTAAAATAAAATTAAGAAAGACTCGTTTTTTCATTAATTATGAGAATGGTGTGGGCTCTTTCTGTCATTTTCTTTTCTGTGTTCAGCAACAGGTACAAAATAAAATAAATAATTAAAAAAACTGTGGATTGTAAGATAGCCTTGTGCATCCATGGGTTCTGATGAAAAATTTGTGGCATTTTTTTATTTCTGCATAGCATATGAGTTCATCCTGATCCCTGATGAGATTCTACATAGCATAAGAACATCCATCTTAAAAAAGGTGTATATTGACATACCTCATATATCCTATCTAGTTGTTGTTAGTTTTTATCAGCCAAGAATGAGCTCCCTAAGGATGTAAACATATGACTGGAACTAATTTGATGCACTAAAAATTAATATTCCTTACTTTAGACTCTTTCTATCTCTGAATAAACATATTATTACTGGAAAGGTGGCATGAGCTGAGATTACCTTTTTCTCAACATTAAACAAAACCTATAACATCTAAATATAAATATTTTAGTCACTGCTTCATTTTGTGTTTTTTGGTTTTTTAAATTTTATTTTCATGCTATTTAAATTGCAAAATAATAAAAACCTGTAAACTGAATATAATTCTTAAGCCTGCCAGAGGTGAATCTGCCAAATCTGAGTCTGAAATGACAAGCACATCAGTCACTGACACAAAGCAGCTGCCAGGCCTCTTTATATGCAAGTCATCCAGTGAGATATCAAAACTTGGAAAATATAATACTCCTACCAACATTTCTTGTTGAATTAATGCCCAGGTGAGTTCTTCTGAAATGCTGTAGATGTATCTTAGAAAAAACAAGAACCAGTAAAGCATCATACTTATTAGGACCCAATTTGCCACAGCAGCAGTCAAGTGCTTCAGCCTTTCCCAGAGGCGATGGCGAGGGAGGACTGGGGATTGAGAAACTTAGATTAAATTCATAGTGTGCTGTGCACTTAGAATTCAGTACTGACAGCTCTAATTACACACACCTTTCCATCACAAGTTCATCAGTTGAGAGGAAAACACTAGAAACAACAGTATCAACTTCTCATGGAAATAATTATATGAGTGCAGAACCAAGCACTCCGGAGCTTCCGATCTTTCACCTTTCTTTCTGGCAAATCACCACGTTTTCCTCTGTGGTTATTTTGTTTTGTTTTGTTCTGTTTTGTTTATTTTTAATTTTTCAGATAGGAAGAAGAAGGAATAAAAACTGGCTAGATATTAAGACTTCATTCAAAATATAACCTTAAAATATTACAGTCAGAGTGTAAGGAGTGATGTATTCTTAGCATATTTGCCTTCCAGCAGCTTTTCAAAAGCAAGAAATCTCAGCTACTCTTCAGGCTACTTCCAACACTGAGAGAGAACTAAGGACCTGGAGAAGGCAAATATTTTAGAATAGGTTGTACCATAAAATGGAAATAGTTAATTCTCTGTCAGCAAAAGAGAGAGTTTGGATAACTAAATTATGGTTGAGATGAGTCCTGCTCTTTCAGAATATACCATTAAGAACATAAGAAATCCTGTATGACATTAGGGATACTTATGTCCTCTGTGCAACTGCATGTGTCAGCCATACTCCAAATGCAGCACTTTACAATATTGGAACAGATGTTACAGTCAGTTAATTTAAAATATGATTTCCACCAGCACAGAAGCTGATTGAAGTAATTCATCAGCATATCCCAAGTCAAGTAAGTGAGAACTTGCTCAGTCAAGTTACAATTCACAAGTTACACATAATGAGAGATGGGGTTTTATTTTATAGGATATTGTTCTCAGTAAGAACAACTTATTCATTGTTCCAACAAACAGTTTTTGTGAGTGATTACATGAAGGTAATTCTAAACTTCACTAGTGTGGAAACAGCTCTCTGCTTTTCTTCTCTGAGCTTAGTTCTCTATATTTAGTAAAATTTGTTGAATTTTGAACCCTTACAAAGTATGGCTATATCTTTTTGTTTTAGCACCATGTCTCCAGGGAAATTAAAGTTCCATTTTGAATTAGGCTATGAATTTACTGTGAAATCTTAGTTTAGATCTAGCATCAATTTGAGGATGTGTAATCCACATGAGCTGTACTACTGCAGCCAGTCCCTATGTAGTAAATTCCCTGTGATATGGAAGTGTGCCAGAAGTTTAAGGAAAGGGTCACTGGTTCCCAAATAAGATGGAAATACGCCTAGCTCAGGATGAGTTAGGGCAAGGTGAGCACAGTCGGTAAAGAATCCCTTGTATGATTTTCCATTTCATAACCATTTATTCAAACGTTCATAAAATATGGAGGTAATTTAAAACTGCTGTGGATGAACTCTCCAGTTATTTAAATTTCAAATAATTTGTCCATGTGAGTAATTGTGGAGCACAAACTTCTTGTGTATGTTCATGGAAACCATGATGCATTTTCCTTGTTCATTTTACAATATTACTTCTCTAGTGCATGAGTCAGATTTGTTTGGTAACATAAATGTCTTAAAAGAGAAAACAAGAATCAATCTTTATTGACATGTAAATCTGTATTTTATCTATGGATATGGCTTGAAATGTATTTGACATTTTTGGCTTTATAGAAGCAATAGACTGTAGAACTTCACAAGCTAACAGAAGTTTCTACATTCAAAAATGTCCAAAACTTTGCTATATCTTTGGAAAAAAATAATCTTTTTATCAGCATTATGAATATTTTAATATGCATATGATTCAATTCCTCACAGCTAGTTGCAAGGTTCAGTTGTTGCCATGCAGACTGCTGTAAAGATTACTGTATGTCCTACTAAAAATTTCCTTTTGTTTCATTCCAAATATAATTCATTCCAAAGCAAATTTTCTCAATAGGTGTATTAATGCCAAAGACTCTTCTGTTAAAACATTCTGATACTTGGACAAAAGACATTATCTTTTAAAAAAAGATGATGTATCACACATCCAGCAGGATTCCATATTTTGTTTATCTGACAATCTTTCTGTTACCTAACATGCACAAAGTACTTGACAAGAAGCATTCAAACAAGTTTCACATTAGGTTGCCTGGAGATGCGTTTCTGCCTTGGGGGTTGTTGTTTTTTGGTTTGGGCTTTTTTGGTGTCTTTTTATGTTTAGTTTTCTTTTTATTGTTTGTTTGTTGCATTCTTTTTGGATTTGTGGCCTCTTGTTGTTTTTTGATTGTAGTATCCTTGAATCAATGTCTGACAGATAAGAAGCTCTCTGTGTGTTTTAGCCATTTACAAACTCTGTGGAAATTCTACACCATGTCTGAGGACAGGTTGTTAACAGAATTATGTCCTCAGATTTCTATGTAGACACATACATATCTAGTCTAGAGTGTTGCTTGCTTTAGTCAGTAATTTTTCCATAACACTGAAGTACCAGCTAGCACTTTTCAGATGAAATAACTAGATGTCATTTTCTCCAAAGTCAGTGGTGCAGCAGGTCTAAAAACCCATTTATTGTCCTTAATATCCATGTGTAATAATAAAAGTCCCTAAATATTACACAGAAAGCCTAACTGGGTTACTCATTTCATGTCCATCCAGAGCTATGAAGAATATGAGTAATTGCCAGTCTGGTTTGAGTGAACATTTTGGCTGCATCATATGGAGCTATTCTCTGGCTGCAGGCTTCTATCTCCAAAATAAGTATCATTTTCATAGTCTTGTATTTCCTTTTAGACTGCATTGTTTGAAAGGTGTGCATTGGAGTGGATTTGTAAAAACTTTTCAAAGCGTCCATTTATCCATTTTTCAAAAACAGAAAATGCAAAACAGAACTGCAAGTTTATGCAATGCAAGTGAAGAATGCTTTTTTTCTAATATTTACATGGAGGCTCATTTATATGCCGTTTAACTTTTAAAGAAGTTAGCCTAAGTGTGAGCAAGTCCCTGATTCAAAACTGCAGCAGCTTTGTATTTATCCCCAGGTTAGATTTTGTTTCAAATCTTCATATGGTTTGTATGTGCTCTTATAATTACATCAGCAGAGACTCTAAAAAGCCATTTCTCCTTTTAAATATGCAAAATTTATCAGTGATTAGTAAACATCTGTTACCAAGTATGTTGTAGAATATCATCTCTGCATCATGATAGGAGGATTGCATTTAATCTGTTCTAACAGCTCAAAAGATTAAAGGTATAAGTACTTCAAGAAAAGTTAGTTTTCTTGTTTACAATTTTTTCATCATGTAAAAGACTTTCAAATATTCCAATATCTACATTGATACATATTATGTTGACAAATTCCATCTGATGATTTCTTTAATCTTACAGTAACAGTGGAGTGATGGTTATACTCCCTGTACAATAAATGAGATGAGGTGAGAGAATACTCTTGGTCCTGTATTAGCAATAGTTGGTGGAGTGCTCTTTCCAGGTCACAGGATACCCCCACCACCATGACAGCACTGCCAAAATTGTTACATTGTATTAGAAATATTCATCTGGGTAAATGACAGACAGCTCTAAAAACTGTCTTTTCAAAAGCTCTCTGTGAACTAGATCTCAAGAAGAATGCAAATGTGGATAAATCAATTCACACAGGTTGTTCTAGTGATAAACCCAGTAGTTAGCAGTGTTTAAACAAATGACTGAAATAGCTGCTTAACTCTGAGCCTGTTCCCCACAATCACAGCCATTCAAGTTTTGAAGTGAACCATATGTTGATAAATGCTCAGACACTCAGACACTACAGCAGAACGAACATGCCAGCTGTATCCAATTTCGTTTTGCTCCAATAAGGAACTTAGGTGTCCCAAGTCAACTAAGTATTTAATCATAGTCTTATGTCCTCTTTAAGCATTTTGTTGAATTTAAGTACTGAATTCAAAACTTCTGTTGCCACGTACACTCCCTGGAGACCCTGATGAAGTTAGAGGACCATAGATTTCACAGGAGTGGACTGTAACACCCTCATCTCAATCTTTCTGAAAGAAGTGCTGTTAAAAATTGTTGTACTTTAACACCAACCAGCAATTCAGTACCACGGAGTTACTCACTCACTCCCAACAGTGGGACAAGGGAGAGGAGGATTGAAAGAGTAAAAGTGAGAAAAAACATCGGTTGAGATAAAGATAGTTTAAAAAGTAAAGTCAACAGCAAAGTAAAACAGGGAATTTGTTCAACCACTTCCCGTGGGCAGGCAGATGTTCAGCCATCTCCAGGATAGCAGGACTCTGCCATGTGTTAACAAAGACTTGGGAAGACAAATATCATTACTCCAAACATTCTCCCTCTTCCTTCTTCTTCCCCCCAGATTTATGTGCTGAGCATGATGCTATATAGTATAGGATAATCTGTTGGGGTCAGTTGGGGTCAGCTGTCCAGGCTGCATTCCCTCCTAGCTGTTTGTGCACCCCCAGCCCACTCTCTGTTGGGTGGGGTGAGAGGCAGAAAGGGCCTTGGCTTGGTGCAAGCACTGGTCAGCAGTAACAAAAACATCCCTGTGATATCAGCCATGTTTCCAGCACAAATCTAAAACACAGCTCCATACCAGCTACTGTTGAGAAAATTAACTCTATCCCAGTCCTAAACAGCACAAAAACCCTTATAGCTATGGGATGTTCCACTGAGACATGCCCAAATTATCTATTATGCTGAGCACAGGTTTTATCTGTGCATGGAATCCAGTATCACTCAATTTGGATGAAAGTCATTACTCCTAGAAATTCCTGCAAAATGTGCTTTGAGTTCAATTTTTATGATCTACTAAATGTGTGATGATTTTTTCATTCTTTTAGATGCCATGAGTTTACTTCTTTCAACTCCATATGTATTATTCTTACAGTTAAAGAGTGTGTGTGCATTGGTCCACAAATACAATTCAGTTATGATTGCTTTCCTTATCATGCTAAATTCAAAATTCTTTCAGTTGCTCCAGTAGGATTCCCCTTTTTCCTTGAGGTTAAATGTATTTAATTGTGTGTATTTTGATGAAATCATTTACCCTCACTAATCTCTTTAATGACATGTGAAGTACTTTTTTTTGTAGGGTGGCAATGATGAACAGAGGTTGGTTCAGTTTGGCTTCATCCATAATGTCTTTGTAAGGCACATCAGACAGCTAACTCAGTCTCTGTGCTAAGGAGTGTTGGCTGAATCTTTAATTTTTTTGCTGGTTACAAGTCTTTAGAGAGCTTATCCATTTTACTTTCCAAAGGAACTAGATGATTCACTAGTACAAAAAAATTCCAGAAAAATAATATCCAGTGTGGGGGACAAATGGACTGGATAAAAAAGATGGACTACATATTTTCCAGTGAAACTGTACTTTTTAGCACTTCAGAATCCTGATTCCAGAATTTTGGTATCTTAGAATATAAGCTGAGTGTGTTTAGGTTGTGTGACTATCTGCCTACTCTCTTTGGAGTGTTGAAACACCTTGGTATTCCCAGAGCATATCCATTAGATAAGGCTTTACTTTAAAGAAAAGTGGAGCATAAGAAAGTATTTGTATTCATTTCCAAGCTAAGTAATGGCAAGGAAATAATCTGACATTTGAAGAACTCAAAATCTTATTTCCATTTGATAGATAATTAAGAGAAAACTGAGTATATTTAGCACAAAACAGATTGAGAGCCACTTCTCTCAGATTATCCAATAACTTGGGATCTGATGAAACTAAAATTTTAGGGTTTGGTCCACATAAGACAATTTGCTGATATGTAAATAGGGTTTTTATGTCTTCTCAACTGAAATAATCATTTTTCTAGTCAGCAAAGTGAGATATACTAGAGGAGAAAACAGTATCAGTGTCTGTCTTGTATTTCAGGAGAAAGTGATTTTGTCTAAGCTACCTAATTTAAGTGTAAGGTTTATATCTGAGAAGGATGAACAGAGATAAACAGTTCTCTCCAAGTTAAGACACGATCTATCTTCAAATACCAGGATTTAAGAGCCTGAGAATTTTGGCGTAAGTTAACAGCTATCTGTTTATAATCAAAACTTCTACATGTTTCATAATTAGATTCCAATTTTTTAACCTGAAATTCAGATATTAAAATCTTTTTCTTTTGGCTTTTAGCTACGCCAAATGTTCAATAAGACTACTATAGTGGAATAGCTAAGTTCAAGTCTTCTGTTTGAGGTCACTGTCAATAGTTTTGTAGGTTTTCCCTGCTTTGTATTCTTCTGTCTCTGTAATAGAGCTAGCATATTCATCTGTGGTAGCTGCAATTTCAAGAGTTTATTTCTCTTCTGGTGTCTTTTCTGCATGTGTTCTTCAAGGAAAATATTAAGTTGTTGACCTTCTTATGTTTGTGCATACAGAAAGCACAAGAACAGTAACAAAAACTCTGTGGTGTGTTTGGATTATAAAAATGAAGGCTATTTCTCTGGTTTGTAAAATATCAGTCATATCTGGTCATTTTTTTACAGGGGTCTTACACCTGCTAACTAAATTTCATTTTGAAAACATCCACTTAACAGTTACAGTCAAGAATTGCATCTTTATTCAATTTTAATTGTTTGACATTCAGAAGTAAATTTGCCTCTTTCATTTCCCTTTACTAAAATTCCAACTTTACAGATCTGTGCAGCTAAAGGAAAAAAATCAATTTCTTTTCTGTCCACAAGTAAATACAAAAAATTATAACACACATACCCATGTTCATGCAGACATAGATCCATCTGACTTAGTTTCAACCTAATTTGCTTTCTCCGTTTTGAAAATGTCATAACCTTCTCTTATTAGCCCACCATGAGCCCTTTTCCTCTGGCACATGTTCTTTTCTTGAGGTCAGAACAGGTCATGCATTTCCCTCAAAAGATACGGCTATCAAAGCACCAATCATCCAACGGATACATGCTGTAGCTACAGAGCAAGCTCCCAGCTCCAAGGTGTCCCTGTCATAATCCGGTGGTGAAGGTCACCAGCACCATGACTTGCCTTGTACCAAGATCAGTGTCCCTGAGTACTCCATTAGCAGTCACAGAGCCTGGCTTTCCCAGTCCCTGGCAGTGCACCTAATAGCAATAATTATCTGCACTCTCAGAAATTCCCTTTGCATGCCTTTACTTTGAATGTTCAGGTTGAGTAGTAGCAATACATTTTTTCTGTTGATATTTAACTATAAAAAATAGTTTGTCTGAAATAAGCAGTACAAGATTCTTCAGCTTCTTGCTAAAGGTCATTTTGACCAATTACATTACAAAAGGAAGGGGAAAAAAAAATGAAGTAACACTTATTGTAAATCCTAATTGTGGTTCATCACAAACTGGGTTTCATCTGTGAATGTCATTTTGCTTCCTTACCTATAAGAATGGGTTCATATATTGAATTGTGCTATTTTTTATAAAATATCCAGATGTAAATGGGAACAAAGGTAATGATTTATATGAACTATAGAAAGGCTTGGGTTGGAAATCACATTTAGCTGAATACAGTTCCAGCTCCCCTGACATGGACAGAGATGCCACCCGCTAGACCAGGTTGCTCAGATCGCCATCTAACGTGGTCTTGAACACTTCCAGGGATGGAGCATCCACAGCTTCTCTGGGCAAAATATTCCATTGCCTAACCACCCTCTGAGTAAAGAATTTCTCTCTAACATCTAAATCTCCTCTTTTAGTTAAAAATTGTTTGTGCCTTGACCTATGAATATCATCTCATGTAATAAAGTCAGCCTTGCACTTTATTATAAGACCCTTTTTGGTATGGGAAGGACTCAATAAGGTCTTCCCAGAGCCTTCCCTTCCCTGGGTTGAACAACCCCAGTTGCCTCAGCCTATTTTCATAGGAGAGGTGCTCTAACCCTCACATCATCTTTGTGGCCTCCTCTGGACCTGCTCCAACAGATCTTGTGCTGAGGACCCCAGAGATGGTTGCAGCATTCCAGGTGGGGTTTCAGGAGAGCAGTGCAGAGATGTATGTTTTCATTGAGACAATTAAGTTTAAGTAAGGCTATATTTAATCTCTTTTCTTTCTTCCTTTTAATAATTATAGATTTTGAGTTGCAATCTTCCTTACCTCTATTTCACTAAAAAACATTTCAGTATGAATTCTTGCAAAAACTCTATTAGTAGAAAAAAGCCCTCCAATAAATGCTGGCTTTGTTGAAAAATAAATTCTTTACAATGTTCTTGCAATTTATCTGGTTTGGCCAGACTTTGTGAGAAAAACTAGAAGAAAAAATAGATGAAGTAAATTTTATGCACAATTAATTGGGTGTTTTATAGTAGATATACCCTTTCTGTAATATCTTGTAAACCTTTCATGCTCTAAAGAATTAATTAGTGTTAAAATAATTTTAAACATATTTTTGCTGCCTTTATGTATTTCACTGAATGTACATTCTACCTACTGGGGTCTGTCTGCTTTACCGTTTGGAATTTTTTTTTATCCTCCACTTGGGCAATTATATTCCTCCTAAGGAGATGAAAGATAAAGCACTGTAACAGGAGTAGCACAGTAACAACATTCCTGTTGGTGTTGAATGTCTGCCATAGTCCATATCAGGGGTGTCTGTATTCAAAAGCTGAGTGGAAAGAAGAAGATAATTAATACAGTAATTTTAATTTCTGCACTTGTGTAGTCTGTGTGTGTGGTGAAAACTTGGGAGAGTTTTTTGCAGTTCCCAGGGAATTTGACTGGGCTTTTGTAGATGGAAACTGTAGAAAGTTCAAAATGCAAAATGGTATGAAAAACAGAGGAGAGGGAGGTGCATTTTAGGAAGGACACTGCTGTGTAGCAGACTGGTGGTGAAGGTGAACAGTCTGACCAGCCCAGGTTCTCATCTGAAAATTAAAACTGTTTCTGGGATTTTACTTATTACAGAGAAGCTTGTGCTTCTTGTAGATATCTTGTAGGTTTCTGAATAGCACACAAAAGGGAAAAGTGTGCGTCTTCAATATGCCTTAGGGGAACAACTTACAGAAATAAAGTTTTGTAGGTAATAAATATGTCAGTCACATTTAGCCTGCAAACAGTTCTTGCTCCTATATGGTTATTCTTCACTTTTGCTTACCAAGCTCTGAGTTCTAAATCACTGTGAACAGCGTGTTGTTTTTGATTTGGGAATATGTGCATACGCTCCACAGTGAGCATTACCCCTTTCTCTGATTATTTCTATAGCATATAGAAGCTGGGTTTCATTCAATCTGTAGTCTTTTACAGCATGATGCTCTCATATGACAACTTGGCCAAGTTTGTGTGATTTTATTGTATTGTGTTCCAGTACAAACATTCAGAATTTTTTACTCCAACCTGGGAAAATCACAAAATTTAGAGTGGCCTTTTGACTGATTCTAACAGTTAATTCATGTCTTTAAGAAAAGACATCTCCCTTAGCTGTGGAAGCTGTGGATATGCCTAATGAGAAATTAAAATCTATAATCTGCTATGATCACTCCATTCCAGAAATTGACGTTATAAGACAAAAAAATCAAAAACATATACTCACATTCCCCCACACCATTCCCCAAACAATCAGTTAAAAGAAAATAAAGTTGAATTACAGGATGTTGTGATTGCTGTGATTGCTGTGAATGCTGTGAATGCCAGTCCTTGATTTTAATGTTGTTTTGTTTTTCTCTGCCACATACCTCAAAACATCCCACTTTAAAACTATCCTCAGAGCCATAAGGGAACTTAAGGATTGTCTGTTTCTTACATCCTTGTCTCTAAACTGAAGAATGAAAAAGCAAATCTGTTTCTGACAAAACATAGACTTGATATTTTGTATCATTTTCAGGTATTATAATATATTAATATTAATGAATTATTGGAATATAAAGCATTAACTTAAAATAAATAATTTTCCCATATGGGAAGAAAAGAAGTGAAAAACATTTTGAAAGAAAATCAAGAACAAGATAATTCTGGTTTGGTTTTTTTTGTTTTTTTTTTTTCTATGACGTAACACTATAATAATTGACCTAATTTTAAGAAATATTTTTATGAAGATCAACCTAATATTCAGATGTTTAAAGATGAAGTGTTTTTTTCTCTTTTTCATACTGTACAAATAAGTCGATACTCACCTTTCACTCTAAAAGAACTTAATTCAATAAAATGATATCCATACAGGAGAGCCTAAGAGCATATCCCAATTCCCAGGTTTCTGCCAGTGCTGGACATGTCCTGAATCCACACTAGGATGCTGCATATGCATATGAGTCACTCCTTCCTGCTGTGGTTTCATCATGAAGAGGTTGTTTTCAAAGGATGAGACTGGAACTGATGTACAGTGGCCATGTCTACAATACTGATTTAAACAGGATTAGAAACCACATCACGTGGTTCAGGACTGTTGGTATCCATGTTACTGAAACCTTTTGTTAGCAGATGTGTCTTGGAGAGGCATTTGGGGGAAAAAAGAAAAAAAAAAGAAAAAAAAAAAAGAGCAATCCAACAATTCAGTGGTGTGGGTGAGCAAGGATTTATATCTCAGGTTCACCCCCCAGCTTGCTTTTAATAGTGCTTATGTACCTCTCTGCCTGCATTGGATGGTCAGTGAACCTGAGATGGGTCACAGCAGGCATCAGCAAATACAGCCAAAGCTGAAGATGTGGCCAATATAGAAGAAGAAATAACATTTGGGTTCAAAGCTCTGAGTGTAAACAACAGTAACATAATTGGTTTGGAGCTCAGCATGTGCAAAGAGAACACACAGTTTCTGTATTTTGTATTGTGCTCTCATCTGAAAGTCCTGGTTTAGAGTTATGGCCTGAATGAGGAGCCTCTGGCCTGCACCTTGAATGCTGTGGGTAGGGGCAGTGCAACAGGCATGGGGAAAGAAAAGGAGATCTGAGATGAGAGCCTGGGCTCTTCCAGCATTCTTTGCCTCTTATCTCTCTCAGATCTGGGATCTGAGTTGTCAAGAAACCAAAATCATCATCTCTGAAGAAATCAGGCTAAAGTTGAGCCACTTCTGCATCTGCTTAAAATACACTGAATTTTCAAAAGCTCTGCAAAATTCAACTGAAAAAGTTCTTCTCCTGTGTGTGGCTACATGGCTTGTTGAACTCATTTTTTAAAATAATTTTGATGAGTCTGAATATTGTGTTTGCAAGCCTGATCTATCAAATCTTTCTGTCTGACCTTGTTCTATGTAATTGGGGGTGTAATAGGCAGATGTTTTGGGAAATTGCAGCTTTGCTCAGCTGGCAGGCAGATTCCAATCAGATTTTGTTCATCATGCCTCTGAGTATTGCTTAGCTCTTGTCCCCCTTTCCTTTGTGCTTGTGACTGCTTAAATATGAAAATGATAAGGCAAGTTCTCTGGAAAAGGGAATCAAGGCATCTATTCATGGGAAAGTAGAGATATATGATGCAAAGAAGGCACCAGCATATTCCTTGCCATTGCCCTGAGCAAAACGAGAGCATCTTGTGAGTGTAGGGGAAAGCTGCTTCAAATTATGTGTTAAATTATGCTCTAAATTACACACATTTGTTAGATGCTGCTGGAGGCCTATTCTGCCTCTTTGTCCAAGATGCTATCTTAGCACAGGTCAAGCAGACCTAGAGTCTGTTTCTGTAAAGAGAGCTCATCTCAATGTAATCTCCTGAGGCTAAATAGTCAGCTACATAGTTAATGCAAATGCTCTTCTGAGTTTTTAAGGGGTTTTTGAGTGTTTGATTTTTGCTTTTGTTTTTGCTTTTTTCTCTTTAGTTTTGGTTTTGGTTTTTTGTGGGGTTTGTATTTAAATAAATACAGCTAATATAATTTGCCTCTTTTGTGCTTGGAGATCATTGTCACATTTTTTGCTTGATCCATTAAATTTTATTTTGAGCAACAGAGCAGTACTATGAAATCTGAACTCAGTATAAGTCAATGCAGTTAATTTTGTGAGACACTAAAAGGATGTAGTTACATTGCATGTAATCCTGAAGCATATATGTCAGCTGTGACTTTCAGTCCTTCTCTGTAAAACATCTCTGGGTTTAAATTTAGTCATTACTTCGCATAATAAGGTATTTTGAATTTAAAGATGAGGTAAAGGCAGGATTTTTTAGATCATAGTTTATGCAATGGTAATTACTTTCCTAATAGTCTCTCCCTTATAAATCAGTGGGATTCCTCCGGGCTAGGATGTCTGCTACCAGCGTGAGTCATCAGTGCCGTGGGCCCTTGCAGCCCTTCAGCAGCAGCTCTGGGCTGGCTAAGGAGGCCAATGTTATCTTTGTGCTTGCTGCCTGGGAAACAAGGATTATTTGTTTGTGAGAACTTAAACAGCAAAAAGCATAGGAAGACTTTGCAGGCCAATATCACAACAAAGAACTTTTTCTTAGACCACAGTTCTGAAAGCAAATATACTATTCTTAAATACCTACAATGATCACTAGGCATTGTTGGAACAGATTTTTTATCCTTTTCTTTGCTGAGCTTTCAAATTAAAATGTTTTCTCTGAGACACAAATATAATCTCCTTTGTAATTTAAAGTCCTGGTGATATTGTTAGGCCCAATAAGAGCTGTGATTTCTTTAGGGAGAGTTTAATCAGTTTGTTGTGACACGGTACAAGGAACTCGATTGTGATTGATCACTATTGCTCAGAAACCGGCCAGAAGTGAGTCTGAGCAAATCATTTAAACAGTGCCTCAGAGCTGCAGAACCTCAAACAATGAGAGGCCTCTTGAAGCTGGCAGAAATATTAGCAGGCTTCAGGAATGGTTTCCAGTGGCTCTGTAAATACTGCCTTCAGCATGGCCAGGGGAACTTCTGTTATCCCTTTACCCTGTGCATTGGCTCGAAATTGGATGAAAGGTAAAGCACATCACTTTCTGAGGCCACCTTACTGCTAGAACAGTGTCAGAGAATTTTCAGGGAATTTTAATAATATTATTTTTATTAAAAATAATTTTCTGTAGTTCTGCTGGTCTGTATCAGTAGGTTTTTTTTTTTTTCTCTTTACATAGATTCAGATAATCCAATAGTTATTTATGCACATCAATTGCTAACTAACATGTATCCTGACCAAAAAATTTCTTCAGTGGTATTATACTAAATGAGTATTTAATGAGATCTAGAGATTGCTCTTTAAAACAAGATTGAATCCAAGGCATCAAATCATCAAGGTAAATTAGTCCTAGGTAAATTATTTTAGTGGTTATTTGCCTTTGTAATGGTTACATAGTAGATCCCACTTTTCAGTCACTAGACCTTTTTACACTTCTACATCATACTTTTACTGACTGAAATCTTCTTTGATGTGACTAACAAGCCGTAGGACAAGAGGAGGCAGCCACAAGTAGTGCCAGGGGAAAAGATTCTTCATTGAAAGGGTTATCAAGCATTGGAGGTGACTCCTCAGGGAAGTGGTTGAGTCACCGTGCCTGCAGCTATTTAAAAGACGTGGATGTAGCACTTGGAGGCAGGGTTTAGTAGTAGATTTGGCAGTGCTGGGTTAACAGTTGGACTTGATGGTCCTAAAGGGTGTTTTACAACCTACATGATTCTCTGACATTACTCATACAAAAAAATCCCTATCTGCTTGCTAGCAGATACTAATCTCCATGCCATCATACTTTAACCAGTATCGTTACCAGTGCTGTAAAATGGTTTGCTGTGGGCTCCTTTTGAGATGATCCAAAATCATTATACTGTAAAATATCCTAATATGGACAGAATCATAACATCAGCACTTGCCCTTTGCCGTTCAGAATCTATTTGTGTCTCAGTAGATTGTCTGCACTTAACTACAGTAATGCTGCAGTTCTGCTGACAGTGATCAAATCTGCTTTTTTGTCTTTTTTTTAGGTAATTTAACCAAATCAAACTCCTTTAATAACTGATTAAAAAATGTTTTTTTTCTGACCCAATAAATTTTTGTCTAAGCCCTAATTTTCACTTTTGATTTTTTTTTCTTTCTTTGTAATTTGGACATTAGAATCACACATAATATTTAAGTAATAGCTCTACTAGTGCTAGTAGATCAGCTTCCTATTTCTACTCAATATTTTTTTATTTATGCATACAAGGATCACAGCTGCTTATCCAAATGTCATATTAAAGTAAGAGCTCATCACCATGAGCTACTTAGTTTCCACAAATACCTGTTTCCTAAGTAATTTATTTCTAAAATACTGTCCTTTATGCTATATATTTTTTGTCTTGAAATGGTAAAATGGAAAAACAGGAACAGATAAAGGGTAAGAAAACTCTGAAAAGAAAAAATATTGAAAAATTGTAAAGACCATTAAAAAAATAAAGAGGGATGGGAAGTACTTTCATACGTAAGAGATAAAACTACTTTCTTGGTCACCTTTCTAAATGTCAGAGGTAAGAAACTGTATGCCAGCAATTCTTTCCCAAATGGCTCAAATGTTTGCAAGGCTAAAAGACTTAAGGAGTTGGATGCCCACAATATTTTATTCCATTTTCTGTGAAACAAGTATTTAGCTCCCTCTACCAATTTAATCTACTCCTATGTTGTTAGTTTTATATAATGCAGTTTGGATTTTACATATTTAAAACAGATAATTTTATATATATTACAAATTTTGCACATCTAGTCAAACATTATGCCTCTTCTGTAATGAAATGCTCTCACTACATTTCAGCCAGGCCTAGGTAGAAAAGAGCAGCTTTCTAATTCCCCACTGGAAGCACTTATTCAAGAAGGTAACCAAGAACAAGCAAAAGCTGTAAGACAGGAGAGCTGCTGCCAGCAGATGTAGAACTGAAAACAGGATGAGAGTGAAAGGAGATTGTGGTAACTTATCAGCACTTTTGTTGATTTATGTTTAGCTTTGAAATGACAGATCATAATAATATAAAAAAGCCCAACAGGCATCAATGAGAGCTTGCCAGGAACATGCTCAGGATGGTACTACTAGAGTAACAATATTGCAAGTAGATTGGGATGTAATGGTAAAAAATGCTCCTCACAGCCCTGCAGAGACACAGGGGAAAAGAGAAAGAAGCAGGAATGAAAAAGATAATAGCCATTTTTTTTCAGAATAGTTAAATTTAGATGAGGGGAAAAGTACAGCAGAGTTATATTGGTCTAGGGGAAGGACTGGAAGATATTAATATTGAAGACTTTTATTTTTCATTAGACAAATCCAATCCTTTTATTTCTCCTGTTAAAATTGGTCTCTATTCAGAGATTACTTTGGTATCTTTCTGTCCATTTATTTCCTTGATATTCAAAATTACATTTATTGGAAGCTATTGAGATGACTTTTTGTGTTTCCTGACTGAATTAAGTAATACTTTTGGTGTGGTTTTGTTCAATGAAAGAATGTAGAATTTTCCCTTTTACAATTTGACTGTCAAATCTCATTTGAGGATGTTTATTTGTAAATATCCTACTGCTCCTACATTTGATAAAATCTTTTCCAATTTTTGAAGTGGTAGGTAAGACAGGGAGAAAGTGCAGGGATGAGAACTTAGGTGAGTTTATAAACAATGCACATATGTTGGTAGTTAACAAAATTATTAATATTTTTCTGACTTCACAGATATAATGAGGCACCTTATATTCTCAGTTTGTTAAAAATAAAGACAGCCATTTTCTTGTGCAGCTGGATGTGGTATGATACACATAGTTTCAATATACTTTGTGTCTCCATATGAAAGGAGTAAAGCAAATCATATTCATTGGTGTAATCACTTTTAAATTACTTGAAATGAGATTGTCAGCTGTTCAATAATTTCCTTCTTATGATATGTGCTTCCTATAGAGAACAAAATATATGAGCAAGTGGCTAGCATGGAAGAGACAAATGATAGAATATGTCATAATAAAAGCTTGCAGAGAACCAGAGAAAACAGATTAGAAATTAATAAATAATTTTCTTTACTCCTTCTGGAAGTGTTTTGGACTGTAGGAACCAAAAGGTCTCAAGGAACAGATTAAAAAAAACCAAAAACTATTGCTAGAAGAATGGGAAGATTAGACAGTGATGACCTTCAAAAAGATAGAAAGAGAGAAAGAGAGAAAGAGATTGAGACAGAAAGAGAGAAAAGGGAAAATTAGTCAAGTTCCTAAGGGAATTTGTGTAGTAGACAATGAAAAAAAGCCTTGACAGTAGCAAGTAGAACTCTGAAGCTAAGTCTGGCAAAAAGGAAGCAGAAAAGATAAGCTCTTGGCAAAGAAGAGAAAAGGAAACTGACCCTGTTTTCTGAGAACAGGCTGGCAGAGAAAGAAAAATCTATTATTTCCATGGGCAATGCTGGATGCTTGAAGGGACAGATATGGGTTTGAAAGGATGAAAGACATGGATAGCTGTAAATAGAGGATATGAGGCCTGGAGTAAGGTATGGAGGTTAAAGAAATGGGTACAGAGTAGGAAAGGCTGTCAGTAGGAAGTTGTTTGAGGTGGTGCTGAGAGAGATTATAACTCTTTGGAAAAGAAAACTGAACTGCTATAAGGAGCAGGGTACAAAGTCTGGTAAGAAGTAACCAAAGAAACCATGAGAGAAGACTAGAGGCTGATAAACAGGAGAGAAGAGACCAGGAAATCAGAAAAAGAAATGTAAGCTAGGTGAAAGCCTTGAAAGCTGAAAAACCCTCAAATTTTGTTATCTGGTGTTAGGCAACAAAATAGTTGTAGGGCTCAATAATAGCAAGAAACTCAAAGAAACTGAAGAAGATGTACAACACAGAATTCTAAACAGTTTGGTTAAAAAAAGGCACGCCAGTCCAGTGGAGGGAGGGAATCTTCAGGATCTGTTCATTGCTGAAAAAGGAGAAAATAAGAAACACAATGAAACATTCAATACATTTTCACCAATCTGTTTTATAATCTACCATAGAAATTGCAAAATGCCAGTCATATGGTTCCCAGAAGACACTCTCATATGCTTTTGAGCTCATCCAACTCTGTTTATTCAATGTTTATTCTAAGAAAGTAACTGTTTAGTATCCAAAGGCAACTTTCTAGTTACCTTTCTGTTAATATTATTTTAAAATATGAGCCAGAGCACATTATTTATATCTTCTATGAACACTGGAAAAAAAAAATTGTCTTATGCATTCTGCGATTTGAAAGATGTCCAAAATTAGCTGGACTGAGGGTATGAAAGTACCAGAATGATTTATCATTTTCGAAGTGAGATTGAGGTTTTGTGATGTCATTCTTGTGCCAAGCACTGCAGTACTTTCCCATTGCAAAATGAAATGCATCTTTGCAGCTGGGATGAAGTGATTTCTAAGGAGCTTAGCTCTTAAGTGCTGCATATCCAGACTTGAGAAGATATTGGGAATTTTGAAGTGACTCAAGAAAACATTTCTTGAACAAATCTGTGTAGTGAAAATTGCTGCCTTTCTGCTAATATATAATCATTCAGTCACTTCCATCCATGGCAAGAGGGCTGCAGTACATGTAAAATACACACCTAACCATCAGTACCCACTGGAGATCCACGTTGTACGAGAGCAGATGTTTGAGGTTACACACTTAAAATAGAATCCAGAAACCCTCATCTGGAAAAATGAGGAACTGGAACTGAGGCTCCCTTAAACAGCCAAGGATCTCTGGAGAGCTGAAGACTTGACCAAATCTGATGTCTGTGTTCAGGTGGGCTGAGGAGCTCATCAGCCTGCTGCATTAACAGCAATAACTAGATCTCCACTGCCTGTAGTAGAAGTTTAAATGCTATGGCTGATAGGCAGACAGCCATATTGAGTCACCCAGAGAATATAAAATCTGCAGAAGAATTTGGAGAGTGCCTGACCACATCATGGTACACCCTTGGGGATATTCCACTGCGTCCTAGCTATGCTTCAGTTGCTGTTTCAGAAAGTGGACTACAAGCATCTCTCATAGGCCCCATTTTTCTTTTCTGTTCATTTTATGGTAAACTTATTTTAATGTCTTAGCTTAGATCAGTAATGCACTTTTGGAATGTGCCTCCTGGTTGTTCTCATCTACTGCACTTGGGCTTGCATTATGAAACTGTCCTAGATTACACAAAACTTGTTTTCTTTTGCATTAAATTTAACCACAATATAACTTAAATGTTTTCGAAGCTTTGTAGCCACAAATGTGAATTTTGTCACCTGACCAGATTATAGAACTCTGAAATGTGTGCTCACCACCCACTGTTTTGCTCTACAGGTTTGCCTTTATAAGTTACGACTGTACCTTGTGCTGAATCAAAAGAAGCATCACCAGAAGGTCAAGGGAGATGATTCTTCCCCTCTTCCTCATGAGAGCCCACCTGGAATACTGCCTCCAGCTCTGGAGCCCCAGCACAAGGAAGACATGAACCTGTTGGAGTGGGTCCAGATGGGACCGCAGAAGTGCCTGAAACATTGGTACAGGAATCTAGACATGGCATCAAGCATTTCTGCTCCTCTCAGTAGGATCAGCTAGAGGCTTATGATGGGAAGATTTATTATAAGAAATCTAAAGTGGCATTTAGGTCTCTTTCTGTGTTAGAGAATTTAGCCTTCCTGTGACATCTTCCTTGTTTACACTATTTTTTGAGTCTATATATGTTGGTCAGACAACTCTGAGCATGGTAGTGCATACAACTTTGTGAAAAAATGTGTTGAGTGCAACTAATTGGTATAATGATTTATGAACAGGATTAGGCATTAACTGCTCCTGTCTCTTTGACTTTTTCTCTCCTTCCTTTGTTTCCTCTGTTTCCTCTTCTATAATTTTCAATTATGTAATTATCAGTTCCTTCTCTTCAGCTCATCACCCTGTGTTGTGGTGGAGACACCCAAGTGACAGTGTATATTTCTCAGTATTTCCTTCTACTGTTTGTTATTCCTCTATCCCTCTCTAAATCATGCCTTTCTACTGCAGAAACAAAGACTGCAGGGTAATTTTCAGCATAAAGAGGCTTTCAGCAAACACTCATGTTTACCGTTTTCTTAGCAAAAATAGATTGCTTTACTAAAATTAAAACTTAAACTGCAATTTTCACCAACTTATAAAGCACACATTGTCTTGATTGGAGATAATTTCTGGGGCTGCTACTTCCTACCAGTATCTTCATTTATCTTGAAAAACTGAGCAGTGGGAATCTACTACTAGAGAAAAGCAAAATAAGTTTTTATATTGTAGCTTTTCTTTTCTGTAAGCTTCTAAGACATAGTGTGCTGGTGACATTGCTGAGAAATGTAGTAGCATTTAAAAGCCAAATATATACTAGTGCTTGTGTGATACACATGACTTAGGCTACTTGAGTGTTTTTGCACTTTGTAGACTCGCTGTGTCTTCAGGCATTTAGTTCCTGATTCAGCGAAATTATTATTCGTACTAAGCGTGCAGCATAAAATTAAGTGTATTCACTTTACTAAGACTACTGCATAATAAAGGAAATGTGTATTGGTCAGGACTCTTGATTCAACAGGCTGAACATACGTGTTGCCATGTATCTGTATGACCTTGAACAATTTAAACTGAAACTGCTAGCAAAGCAAATGTGAATATTTCAGTGCCTCCACAGCACTTTTTCAGTTTAAGAAACAGAAATTGCTTCACTGCTGCTCAAAACAGTGTGGTAGTGTTCTCTTTTTTTTTTTTTCCCCCTCCATTAATCTTTAGTACAAAATTACTTGTGTTGGCAGGTTGGCACCTAAGGTGCAGGCTCTCTTCGGCTTGAATTTTTCCTGCTTCACACCTCCCTGGACAGCACTTTTATTACAAGATTATGGAAAAGACTGGGATTCTTAAACCTGCACAGGAAATGTAAGATTCATAATGCTAATTCCTAGATCTTACTCAGAAATGCAGCTGATTTATGGCTAAGTCCTCATCAGGAATGATGATTTTAGAAATGCAGCCAAGTCTCATATCACAGACTTTGTGGTTCCATTCAAAAATTGTGAGAGCGTTAATAATTTCCAACCCTAAAACAGCACTGTGAAGACAACTGTATTAAAATGGATTATTCATAGATCCCATCACAGCTGAGGGGTATAAACGTCTTTGTAAAGATGTGTATTTGAGTGCTCATATAAATGTAAACTTTAATGCTAATGTAAAGCGACTGTAAAGGTATCAGATCCAAAGATAGTGTCTTAATTCCAGTTAAAGTTTAGACTGTCCAGAACTGCAGAAGAAATGAAATCAGGATATGAGGTCTGTAGAGCGATGATACAGTACTTTTATGCTACTGATTTACAGGGGAAGAATAGCAGATTAAATGAAAATGTCATCCAGAATCTAGAGAAAAAAATTTGTTTGATTGCAGCTTTTTTTTTTTTTTTTAATATTTTTCATTGAATGCTTGGTTTGAAACCTGAAAGGATGATTCACTACAGAACACCTTAATTTTTTTAGAGTTCATTGATACACTGGGAAAAGACTTAGATCTTGATCACTGAAAATGTTATCTGTGGACTTCATGTCACTGTGCAGTTGAGCATCGTATTGGGTAAGGAAGGTTTGCTCTATGTTTAAGGTGGTGGAAAAGCTGCTCAAAGAAGAAATAATGATATATAAATTTCTAAACTGCTATGCTGTCTATTCAGTGAAGTACACTGGGCCCCCTGGACCTTGGCTCTGTCCTTTTGACTGCCCTTGAGCAGTTTTCCCATCTGCAAAACAAAGAAAGCATCTCCTCTGTTGCTGTGCAAAGCACTTTCCAGAGAAACGAAACAAAATTTTGTAAAACATAGACATTTTCAATTACCCAGTCTCCCTTACCCTTAGCCACATGATGGTCACAGATCATGAAAAGTTTTTAACAAGCAGCTCTGTAGTCAGAATTGTACTTTGCTTATTAACATGCATGCCTCTGCCAAACTTCTCTCATTTGCATTATATAAACCGTTTCTCACAGCTTATTTCCCCTTATTCAAACAAACAATGACCTTTGTAACAATGAAATATATTTGCAGGAGAAAAGTTATTTTATGACAGAAAAGACCAATTTTTTTACAAGTGTATGACCAATGTTTTTTCTCCCTTAATTCCTCATGCATAGGTTATGCTGTTTTTATTTTCAGCAATAGTTTTCTGCTCTTTCAAAAGATGACAAAATTAGGTCTTTGTACCCATTTTTCACACTTTTCAGGATGTATAGTCACATATGAAACACTGGATTTTATGTAGATGGGCTTAGGAACATTTTCATACTGATGTGAACTTCGACAAAGAAGTGCATTTGTTTGTGTCTATCTCAAACCATTTGTATTGTTCATGATTAATTTCCAGGAGGAGCTTTGTTCCTTTTGTAGCCAGATAAATAAGTGCAAAGTGAGTGTTAAAAAAAATCTTTCCTTGCTTTCATAAACATGGTAAGGAATCAGAAATTCAGGTCCAAACTTATTAAAAATATATTTCTTGAATTTTTTCTTTATATTTTTATAGAGGTAATATGATTTGACGTTTGACTGATTAAATTGGTAGATATCCCTCAATTCCATTCCAACTTTGTTGTTTCTTCTTTTGCCAATAGAAATGAACTTAAGTTTTGTATTAGAAGAAACAAACATTTTCCCAGTAAAGAAATAGCTGAACGCTCGTCTTTTCATAAAATAACTTATTAGTGGCATTTTCTGTAAATATAGCTTCTGTTTTTTAAATTCTTTCCCGGGAGGAGCTCCATGCATGGAAAAAAACAATCCCAACCTAACTAACTGGATTAAAGTAAAGCATTTTAGTGGGAGGAGCTGAAGTGCTTACAGCTTTCCAGAAAGCTAAATTTTCCCTTCTTAGATTAATATTTTTATTATAACAACTGCATTTAAATATATACATTAATTTGATTATATGACTGTTTTTTTGGACTATGAGAATGTGGGACTGACTTTATTAATTAATGTTTGTCATCATGCAGTTGTGCATTTTGTAGATCCACAATCACAAATCACCTGTCACTGATGACCTGAATTTTTTTCTAAAAGATGTTGCGAATAAGGCGAAAACCATTTGTCGTAAGTAAGCTGTGAATTTTGATTTAGCTAAGCTTTCCTGAGAGTAAGTGCAGAAGGGAGTTATTTGAAATATGCCCATGGATAATTTGTTAGGCAGCAATTTCAATGCATTCATAGCTTTAATATAAATTTAAAATGAGTTTTGGTAAACATGTTGAGGTCTTGTGAAAATTAATGCATTTTTTTGGAGATAATTCTGCTTTCCTAAATAGATCATCATTTGTTGGGAAGTAAAGAAGAAATTGGTATTGCACTTTTCTCCTTGCTTTTCTCAGGCTCCATATATTCTAAAAAATTATAACAGTGTAGCATGGAAGCACAGGATGGGATGTTGTGACTAGACCAGACACTTCCTCACTCATATGGAGGAAAACGTAAAAGAAAGCTGGAGAAAATACTTCCAAGCATCTCACAATTTTTTTTTGAAATTTCGCTATTTGAAAATTTCTAATTTTTCCAAAGTAAGCATCTGTGAAAATCAGCATATAAGTGGATGCTCATTAAATGGTCAAATAAAGTTAAGCAGCTCTAAATTATTGAGTAGTGTAATGATGTATTACCATCTAAATCTAAATGTCTTTTAACTGGAGATTGACCCTGTTTTGAGCTGAGATTTGGACAATTTGACTACCAGAGTCCCCTTCTAATTTGAATTAATCTGTTAAAAACAAACAAACAAAAAAACCTAAAACATAGCACCTTGAAAAGATTGATTTTTCTTTTTTGCCTTTTTTTTTTTTTAATGTGCAACTAACTAATAAATTTTTAGCTATGGCACCTAAATGAGGCTTGACAAATGGTAAGACAATTGCTCCTTTAACAGAAACAACAGTCTCAATACTTTCTTCAGTTCTACATCCTTTTAAGAAAATAAGTCTAATTTAATGTACCTTCTGTTTTCACTAGTGAGAGGTGTGTTTTTAACATGAGTAGCTGCCACTACTGCTCCACATGTGTGAAATCCTGTAAGAAATAAAACCCAATATATTTTGCAAGTTTGATATAATAATTGTCGCTCTAAATTTTCCTCAATATCAATAATATTATTTTACTGAGTAAAGGCATATGTGTTCCAGCCTGGTATTTGCAGGCAGATCTTTTGCAAACTGTGGAAGATTAACATATTTTCTAATTGGAGTGAATTAACTGATAGGGCTGACATAAAAGTTGCCTAAAAGGGGTTATACCTATTTAGCTGAATCTGTTTCAAAACTACTTCAAGCTGTGGGATTTAACTGGCATCAATTTTTAAAATTTAACTATGGTATATTTCCCATTATAGACATTCTCAAAGACATTTTATGAATATATTAAACTGATATGTAATCAGCTTAGGCTAGACTGAAAAAAATCTGGTTTCAGTGAAAATTATTCACTTCCTGTAATTCATATTACTGTAATTCAATATATAAATAATGACCAAAAAAAAAAAAAAAAAAGAAAAATGTTGTTGTATACTTCATGGATAATAAAAGACTAGAAATGTAACTGAAAACTTCCTGACAATTACCTCTAATAGAGAAGGTCTATGCAAGGCCTATGTTAAAATATGATGTAAAAAAAGGCAGCTATATCTTTTCCAGTGCTTGTAAACTATAGTAGTAATAGTAAAGAGAAAATGGGAAAATAATCCAAGTCTCCACAATCAAATGAGTTCACTATAAATGGACACCATACACATATAGGCATTTGTACTTAACTTTAGAAATGAATTATTAAATTCTGTTGTTGTTTGACCCTGGCAGGATGCCAAGTGCCCATTAAAGCTACTTTATCACTCCCCTTCACAACTGAACAGGGAAGAGAAAATATTGCAAAAGGCTTGTGAGTTGAAACAAGGGCAGGGAGAGATCACTCAGCAATTGCTATAATGGGCAAACCAGACTCTCAGGGAAATTAATTAAATTTAAGAAGTAGAGCAATCTTAAAAACTACCTTTCCCCTACCCCTTCCTCCTTCCCGGGTTTAACTTCGTTGTCAGTTCTCTACCTCCTCCCTCCCAGCTGCTCAGGGAACAGAGGTTGCAGTCTGTTCATCACATGCAGCTTCTGCCACTGCTTCCTCCTCAGGGTGAAATGTCCTTCCCTGCTCCAGCATGGGTTCCCTCCTGTGGGAGACAATCCTCCTTGAACTTCTCCAACATAAGTCCTTCCCATGGGCTAAAGTTCATCATGAACTGCCCCAGCATGGGTCCTTTTCTATGGAGTTCAGTTCTTCAGAAACCAGCTGCTTCAATATGAACTCCTTTGGGACCAGGTAATAGAGAGCGTTACTGGAAAGTTTGTTTCAATAAATGTATTCAGCACCAAAGTCATTTAGTAAGGTGACTAATTGCATAAAGAATAATCAGATGGAATAGTGTCCCAGAAAAACCTTAACATTCCAGATAAACAGTACTGTATAAATATAGCCTCAATTTTAATTTCCTCAAAATATTACTGCCTCCCTTACTAGTTGGTGTCTTTGAGGAAGATAAAATTGTCTGCTTTCTGACATGATCCACAGCTGAGTCAAAGGCACAACTTGTAAATAAAAAGTTTCAGTCCTCTATGTTAACTCCAGATTCACAGCAGTGAGTTTTACATTTTTTTCTGATTATCAGTTTCCTGTTTATCCAGTGGTGATCAGTCTCTTCAGGACCATTTACAAGATTACCTTTGTTGCTCTAATCTCTGTGAATTTTCAAATTTTCACATTCAGGTAAAAAGTGCATGTGATTATTAAATCATGAGGAGAAGAAAGGGGGCTTTGGGGTTTTTTGACAAAGTTGATGAAAGTAGTTAAATGTTCCAGTGATTTCTCTTGATTTTCACTGGTATTTCTGCTGCATTTTAGTATAAAGCAATCATCCCATTTCACATGGCCAATCCACATTTTGAATGAGCCTAAATATTTGATACTTTTGATCAGACTTTAACACATATCCTCCTTATCTGAAAATTCTGTTAAAAACATTATTGGGATTATAAGCAGAGCTTTAATTTGTACAGCCCATGGCTGTCTATGTCATAAATATGCACATCTCTTCCTCAGCAAGACTTTTCTAAGCGCATTTCATGGCACTTTTCATATGCACAGGATTTGATTTGTTTTAGGGCATAATATAAGTTCTTGCTGTGATACAGGATGAAAAAAATCCTTAAAAAATGGCTTAGTTGCAAGGCTGCACTCATCCAACAGAACCCGAAGTTTTATTAACAATCCAAATAACCTGTTATCGTTGTTTTTGCACTCATTTGGTTCTGAGTATTGTATCTACCTTTCTTGAAATATCTGTGAGTCTATGCATTTGCCCTCAGTTACTGGTGTGAATTCCTCCTGCACATAATGATAGTGTTTCACATTCCGAGCCATGAGCCCGTGCTACCTGCCACAGAATACAAATGTGTGCGAGGTGGTAGTTTCATTATCTTAGGGTCAGTAGAATTTCAAGAGCTCTGAAATTACCTCTATCAGTGATGCAAGTGTCAACTTAGTTTTAATAAATCTTTGGAAATAGCCATGAGTTACTTCTAGGACATCTTCCCATTTCCGGAAATACATCATTCAGATGCCAAACCCGCTATCAGTTTGTAGCAAATAGAATTTCATCCATTAAATGCAAAGTCTCACTTCAGCTTCTGCATGCCATCACTCTCTGATAGCTAAAAGTGTGATTAACCTGGAGTTTAGCTGATATCAAGCCACAAGTACGCTATTCCACTTTACCTGGAACAAGGTCTTGAAATATTGCATTTTCTGCAGCATATGCATAAGGAATGTCATATTTACCGTGCTTCTGATTATTCCACAGTAAGAGCTCTCAATGCCATCATGTTGTGTAAGGAGAAGTTGACAGTTTCTTAGTTTCCATTTTTTCATTCTTTTGGCTTTTGAAAGCTGAACAAAAGCATCAAATCAAATAATAATAAAAAAGAAAATCTGGACTCCCTTTAAGAGGAGAATCAAAATATAGCAGAACATCTTGTTTGCTGATAATAAACTAATATTGTTTTATGTATTCAGGCAAAAATCCAGCTGAAGTTAATGGGACAGCTGTGGTATTTTACTCAATGCTGTCTTAAAATAACAAATTCTTTTTATTCCTGGGAGCTACACTAATTAATCCTGACAACAACTCAAGTGAAAAAAAATATTAGTGTGCTGCTTTTGAAAATGTGAAGCTGATGTGTGTGGTTTCCTAAAGTGGTAGAGACAATAGAAATGAAATGAAATGAAATGAAATGAAATGAAATGAAATGAAATGAAATAAAACAAAATTCAGGATGTAGAATAAAAAAATGAAAAAAAACCAGAAATTAATCCAAATTGTTACGTGGCAACTACCAGAGTATTTTACAATCTGTATATATCAGTTTGATGGAAGTCCAGAGATATTTCTATCAACTATAATGAATCATTTAAATGTGAAGTTTTTTTTTTTCCCAAAAGACAGTCTTTTGGCCTGTTTATAAGTTTCTAAAAAGTGAGCGTAAGCCTAAAATAGTAAAATAGTTTAAAAATATCAGGTGTATATGTAAACAAAATTTGTTTCTAATGTTCCTTATTGTAAATTAAGTACTGTTCATGTTCACTTTTCTGCTTGGCAAAGGTTTCAGTGGCTATTATCTTATTATGTGTTTCACATATTTCCCAAACATTTTTCTAACTTCTGTTGAATAATTAATGGCCAAGAATATGAGGATTTCTGGAAGTCATGCAGTCCCACTTCCCTTTAAGTGGGAGTATTACTAGCAATAGAATACAGCAGCTGCGTTTTTGTTCAGTCAAATATTGAAAAACCCTCAGGATGGATATTCCACAGTGTCTTCGAATATTATCTCACAAGAATTCATCTGAAAATGAGGCAATAAACTCATTTATTGGAAATCAAAAATTTTCACAGCATACACTATTTTCAGTGTTGTGAAGTATTTTGCAACTAGAGAGACAGAAAAAGTCAAAATTTGTGGACTTTGTTGATCTTTTTGGTGGAACATTGTTTAAAATTAGTGAATCTCCTCTAAACTTGATTCTTGACATTAAATACTATTAGCAGCTTCTCTGGTTTGAAACAGCAACTACCAGAGATAAATATATAACTATTAATGTTAACATTAATGCTGTTTCTCATTTTACTTACTGTGTGCTTGTTAATTACTATTTTTAAGGTTTTTTGTTTATGCTAGCTCTGAATTTAAATTAGCACAAATATTATATGTGAGAATTATTTTTTTCAGGGCAAAATCTCAGTTTGGAATGAACAGAAGGGTGCTTAAGTTGTTAGATATTCCATGTTACCTCATAAAGCTCTGCATATCTTTGTTTTACCTTCTTTATCCTTATTCTGCCATTCTTACAGATTGTGCAGTGGTGTGTTTCAAGTTTATTTTCATTCCCTTTTTCTTTCAGATGACTGATGTGTTAAACACCCCTAAACAATCATTACTATCCTTTTAAAAATAGCCAGCTTCCAGCTTCATGAATTAGCTTAAACTTTCTGCATTATTTTAGTGTTTTCTTACATAAAAGTGCCCTTTTCTACACAACAAAAAGCATTAATAAACCTTTTATTGTATTTCTCTAGCATAATTTAATTACTTAGCCACAATACCACTATTTTTATGGCTACCAGGCTGTCTAATGTCACAAAGGGCAGACTGCAGACTGCATGTGGTCTATGAAAAATTTTAAGCAGCTTGCAAAACGACTTCTCAGTTGTGGTCCCTTTTGGCCAGAACCAGTTGATTGTTAATGTTGTGATAATTAGAGGACCCTTTTCAGCTCAGCTGCAATGCACAGCTGTTCAGGTCCAAAATCTGCAGGAGCTGCCAATCACTCTGAGCCTGAGACTGTCCCTTGCCAGGGGATTTGTCAGATGGTGAAAGACCCCACTTCACACGCCACAACATACCCTTCCAGTTCAACTTACAAAGTGGCCAAAGACTCTTAAAATTACTATTTCAGCGAGCAGACCTCCTGGAGTCACAGCTGAATTAAATTTAAACTCTAGGGACACCAAAGTGAATGCACTCACAGTAATAAGGGTATGGAGAATTGCAGTTATGAGATATTCAAAACCTAAACAGCTATACTGTGGAAAAAAAACCCCACAAAAAACCCAAAAGGAATTACTGAAGCTGAAGTATATAGACTACTCAAATAATGTGAAGTTAGTTGTGTTTGTAGATATTTTGTTATATTTGATATTAGGTTTTGGTAGCGCATTGCAAAACTAAAAAAAATCCATATGTTTGAAGTTAATGGTTTGGATTGAAATTACTTTTAAAGAAAGTTTACCTGTTTTCTGAAGACATTAAAAAGTGATTATAAATATAACCTGGTGAAAGGTAAAGATACTGCCAAATTTTGAAATCTTATTCCCTATTTGTTTTAACTGGGAGAAGAGTTATATACAGTGTAATAAATTACCTGTGCTTTTAAATAGAGCTTGAATGTGTGTAAGTCCCTGACATGAACTACTATAACATATACAGATTTATATTTTTGACCTTTACTTTAAATTACTGACTATCAAGAACAGCAATAGCGAAATATTAGTATCTTTCTGTTTCATTAACTGGAAAATATAGGAGATCTATGCTGAGAGTAAAATAATATATCCATATGTTCTACAAACTGCAAAAAAAACCCTAGGAAGACTTATGTGTGAATGTCAACATCATAGTTGAAAACTGGCTTGTTCAAATCCTGCTAAGGTTATACTCATTAAAATTTGGGTGTGTTCATCAAAGCAGTTACAGATTAATCCTTTCTACTTCTGTAGAGAAAAGAAATATCAGATTAGAACATTTCAGATAGAAAGAAACCAAGCAAGAATATAATCTCTGAGACCATTTAAAAAGGTAATATCTGTACAGTGTTCAAAAGAATGGACTACTGGCTTAACCCACATAGCCTGCTCAAAATCTCAGCCCAACTGCCTTCATGAACTCCCCAAGATGTGGAAGAAGCTGATTGCTCTGGACTCCCAATGGAACTGAAGGCAGCATTACTCCTGCTACAGGATCTAGACTGATCATATATAATCTGCTACATGGCAGATTGTGCACCATGTCTGGACCTAGTAAAACAATTATACAGTATGAGATACCTTTAGCAGCCTGCAACACATCTGTATCTTTACCTTTGTGGTGGGATGACCATGCCTAGCTACCAGGTGCCCACCTGCCCTATCACTCCCCTCTTAAGCAGGATACAGCAAAAAGAAAATATCCTGAAAGGCTCACATGTCAAGATAAATGCAAGGAGACATTACTCACCAATTACTGTCACAGGCAAAACAGATTCCACTTGGGGAAATTATTTTAAATTCTTGACAGTCTAAATCAGATTAGTACAATGAGAAATAAAACTAGACCTTAGAACACTTTCCCTCACCCCTTGCCTCTCTGTGCAGCCTCAACTTTACTCCGAATTTCTTCCTCTCCTCTCCACCAGCAGGGTTGGGGGACAGGGAATAGGAATTATTCACATATCTCTGCCTCTTTCCTCCTCACACTCTTCCCCTGCTGCAGGAGGGATCCCTCCAACAAAACNTTATTCACATATCTCTGCCTCTTTCCTCCTCACACTCTTCCCCTGCTGCAGGAGGGATCCCTCCAACAAAACACTCCCTGAGCTTGTCCAATCTGGGTCCATCCCACTGACTTCAGTTCTTCATTAACTACTCTGGAGTGGATCTCTTCCATGGGGTGCAGTCCTTCAGGAACTCCAGCATGGGTCCCCCCTAGGGTCACGAGTCCTGCTGGTGAACCAGCTGCAGTATGGGCTTCTCTCTCCGTGGGTCTGCGGGTCCTGCCAGGGGCCAGCACTGGTGTGGGCTTCCCACATGGTCACATCTTCCTACAGGGCCATCTGCCTGCTCCTGTGAGGTGTTTTTCATGGACTGTGAGATGGATACCTGCTCTGTTGTGGATCTCCACTGGCTGCAGGGGACAGCCTGCCTCACCATGGGCTGCAGGGGAATCTGCTTCAGTGCCTGGAGCATATCCTCCCCCTCTTTTTTGATGGACCTGGGCATCTGCAGAATGGCTACACTTATTTTAAATCCTCTTTCCTGCTGCTGTTGCACAGCATGTTCTTCCCCTCAAATTTGGTATCTCAGAGGTGTAGCCACCATCACTGATGGGCTCAGCTTTCACAACAGGGGAGGAACAACCACAATGAATGAATATATCTCACGGGGTGTCTGGTTAGAAAACAGCTCTGCAAGAAAGGTCCTGGCAGTGCTGGTGAACATGCACCACCAAACTGAACATAAGCCAGGAGTGTGCCTGTGATACAAAGAAGGCAAATGATAAGCTAAGCTGTAGTAGGGGTGTAAGCCAGCAGGTGAAGGGAAATGATCCTTCCCCTTTACTCAGAACTAGTGAGACCATACTGGGAGTGCTGTGTCAGGTTCTGGGTTCTCCAGTACAAGACTGACATGAGCATATTAAACACAGTCCAACAAAGGGCCATGGAAAAAGGTAGAGAGGCTGGAGTGCGTCTTGTACGTCAAAAGGTTGAGAGACTGTCCAGCCTAGAGCAGAGAAGGCTTAGAGGGAGTTTATCAGTGCATGTAAATACCTGAAGGGAGGGTCCAAAGAAGACAGAACTTGGGTCTTTTCAAATGTACCCAGTCACAGGACCAGAATTGATGGGCACAAACTGCAATACAGGAGGTTCACCCATCATCAGAAAACTTTTCTCTAGAGACCCTTTCCATCATCAAACATTGCTTTATTTTGTGATTCATCCTTTGAATCTATATAAACAGGCCTAAGTACCCTGAACAGGTTAGGCATCTATGTGACCAGGATACAAAGCCTGCTTCATTTAATAACCTCAATTCCTAATCAGTCAATTTTGTAATCTTTATGGTCAGGTGAAATGATATCCAGTTACAATTGCCTAATATGAAGAGTATGGAGATAATTAGCTCCATTTCTCCATCCTTTTGTTTCTATATACTTTAATTGAAAGCACTTACACTGCTTACATATTTTCCATGTGAATAACAAGAATCTGAGTTTATTGTCTGTCAATAATTTGTTATCTGTCCAACGGTTTGTGTTTTGTATATCATAATAAATTCGCTATTATATCATTGTACTGCCATTGCGACTGGAAATTTCAGATTTTGTTTGAGATACTGAGAGTATGTGAGTTATCCTTGCTTCCAGAGCAGCTAGCACACAGTCATTACATCATACACTTTGAAGCACACTATTGTGCTTCAGAAATACAGGAGTGAATTGTGAAGGCTGGGTTTAAGCCAGTGGCAAGGCAGTTTCTTCTCTGAGGGTTGCTGAACTAGTTAAAAGTAACTGAGGCGTGCTTAACCCTTTTTCATATTCATGTCTCTGACTGCTATGTATCTGTTCCCAGAGAGAATTATGGACCAGTCTGTATCATCTGTACCATCTACATTGATTTCCAAATGTAGCTCAGCAAATTATTTTCTGTATTTACAAACATTTATTATGTTTCCTGTGGTCTCTGCATTTCTGTCGCTTGATTTGCTGGAAATCCATGAAAATTGCATGAAAAAATATGGCTGCTGTGTTGTGCAGTAAAGTTTAAAAGTAGCCATGGTCATCTTCTTGTCTCGTATAAATGTGTATTATATTCATGAAATCACTTTAATTCTGATGAAGAATTTTATTTTTTTTTCTCCGCCATTTAGTAGACAAACAAGAAAACCAACAAAGAAACTAAGAAATACCTATTGTAGAGAGGCAAATAGCTTTAAATAATTTAATCCTGATAGTAGAAGTTAATATATGTGAACAGACTACCTGCTTTAGGGTTACTAAATTCTAAATAATGTTTGGCAAATGATTCTCAATTTAAGTACAAACCAAGAGAGCTACTGCAGTAGCCAAAAAAGCATTCTTTGGGGCTTGTAACAGTCTGCAAGTTCTAGCAGTTCCCATCTGCCAGACAAATACAACAAATACATTTGTCATATCTGACAAGTATAAATCTTCAAGTAAAGCACACCTTTAATTTGCTGCTGAGCAACAAGAGACTGTTGCGCAGGAAATTTCATGATAGCTTGAATTTCAAATTGACATTAAGGTTGGAAAGATTTTAGTGTCTCAGAGATATTTCTTTAGGGGAGAATTTATGTTCTGAACTACAGACTACTGTGTGATTTAATGCTGATTGTCTAACCTTGTGATGTGACTGGCAGAGTGGGATGGGAGTGCCGTAATTTTCAGGCACTTCAGAAGGCATGGTGCCATCCAAATCCCAATGGACCCTCCACTGAATTGATAAAATGACCAGCAAGGCCTAATTAAAGCTGTTCAGTTCAAATGTATTGATGTATTACATCTATTGTGGTTTCATTCAATAGGTCTACCCTATGAATGCTGGCATGCCTGTAAAGTAAACTAAGCAAATTGCATAAATAATGCTGCAAGGTAAAGAGATCCCATGGAAGCAACGCTGAGTCATGCAGAATCCAACAGGCTGCCCTTTGAGCTTATTTTCATACAATATTATATAAAAACATATTGTTTATATCTTATCAAGTGAGGAAAGACACAGGCTCTGGTACTGTAAATGGCTATGTATTTAGCAAGAATATATTTAATTCTGTTTTTCAAAAATATAGTTCCGGAATATTAAAAGGTTCTTCAGAGATTTCTTCTTTATCTATGACTAAAATATTTCTGAATAGCATATCCATTATAATGAACAGGAGTTCTAGCTGTAAGGTGTTTCATTGATGTCTGAGTTCTTTGGGCAATATTTTGCTAAAATCTGGTAATTCTTTTAGCTATTTCAACAGGAATATGTAACTTCAGACTTATTTATATTTTGGCTGCACAGTTTTAGCTGAAAACAGATGTAGAATATAATTTGGCATATTCTGCTGGTGAGTAGTGAATTCAACAAAATATATACAATGAGAAAGACCAGTACTAATCACAAAATGAGACTGAATTTGTTTGCTCGTCTTTGTCTACAGGAAGTTAGACAAGCATCATCAAGACTTATAAAATATCAAACTTTAATTTAATACTTCGATTTATAGAAATTTTAAAATATTTCTGCTTACTGTTTAGTAAGTGTGTGGGTTTTTTTCTTCTTTATAATTTGGCAATAAATAGAAAATGAAAACTATTATAAAAATACCTAGCTGGAAATGAGACATTTCATTTCAAATAGACCAGAATATCTGTGACATCTTTAGGCTTAATTTTTGTACTTGTTAAGCTAAAAAATTTATCTATGGAAGTTTTTTTTCAACCTAATCAACTTCACCATTTTCTTGCTTTCTTTTAATGTAAAACTGAAAAATTCATGATTTCCCTAGCTCATCTGTAAAGTGTATTAAAGAATTCTAGGTCTTAATATCTATAGGTAATCTGGGTGAATTTATCAGTCCCTTTTAAAGATAGGATGTGTGAATCTACCTGACAGAAAGTATTAAAAAAAAAAAATTAATAGAAGGTATGATGATGTTTTTTCTCTTTCTGAGACATGGATTTCTTCTTTCAAAGAGGGATTGAGTGCACTCTCAGACAGTTTGCTGATGACACCAATTTGGGTAGGAGTGTTGATCTGCTGTGGGGTAGGAAGGCTCTGCAGAAGGAACTGGACAGGTGGGATCAGTGGGCTGAGGCCAATGGTATGAGAATCAACAAGATGAAGTGCTGGGTCCTGCCCTTGGGTCAGAACAACCATGTGCAACACCACAGGCTGGAGGAGGAGTGGCTGGAAAGATTCCCAGTAGAAAAGGACCTGGTGGTGCTGGTTGACAGATGCTGAACATGACCCAGCTGTACCCAGGAGGTTAAGGAGGCCAATGGCATCCTGGCTTGTGTCAAAAGCAGTGTGGACAGGAGGATGAAGGTCTGGCAAGAAAGAGACAAATTCTCGCTGTTGGACACAAAACAGATAAACAGGATTTCTGAAAGTACAGGCTAATAAGAGACTCATCTAAAACACCCCTATAAAATACTTAAGGAAAATTTTTAATGGCTATACTGAAAGAGACTTTGGAATGATACTGAATAGTCATGCCCTTTGGCAGATACTGCTATTTATGCTCACTATGAGCTAGAGCTGTGCATTTTCTAAGATAAGATGCTTCTTGCGTCTTCAGTTTTAAGCAGGAGAGCTGTTCCGAGACTTCATGGAGAAACATACTCTCACTCAAATGGAAAATAATTATTTCTTTGTAGAACAACAAATCTACACCTATTTAAAAACCAGTAGGAAGAAAAGATCTCCTCAAATTTTAGTGGTCACCAGTATTTTATAAAGATTTTAGTATGCCTTCACAGTCATGACAAAGTCTTTTATAAGGGGCTATCAATTTTGGGTTCCTCAACATATGAGTACCCAAACAAGCATATTTAAAGAAACTGTTTTTCAGTTGAGATTGCTTAGAATATTTCGGGACAAAGGGTTCCTTAAAATCACCTCAAACAGGGTCTGAATTAATATAATACTTCATTTCTAAAGAGCTTACATTTTCAGTTTGTTGCCTCCCTCTTGCCGCCATCTCTTTTCTCCTTTTTCTACTCCCTTTACCATGGTAGTGTTGGCAGCAAACATTCTTCCACTACTGCAGTATTCTGTGAGAATCTCCAGCTCAGAGTCCTGTCTGTGTTATGAATGGAAATAATACCTCACTTTTTTTTCAAAATTCTTCTAGGAAAAAATTCGCTTATTGACATAACTTGATGGATCAGTTCTTCATACAGCTGCTAATGCAGAAATGTGCTTATAGCACATTTTGTTTTGGAGAGTTTCCTAAATGGCTCAGTAGGGGTCAGGACTCTTAGAGTTACACACATAATTATTAATAAAACTGATTAGCAATTTTTCAGTTCTGTTAGCGGAATGTTATAATTGTATTTGTATCAATATTCAAGCTGTGCCAGTTTTGAACAATCTTACCTCCAGCTGAGATCACAGAAAATGATGCACAACCTCCAGCTAACATATTCTTCATCTCAATATCAAGTACAATGACACACTAACATAAAATTACTCAATAACATTTTGAAAGGTACCATCTGCCTCTCCTTTAAACCTTTCAAGATTGGTACAGTAGTGTGGCAGGGAAGGAAGAGGAAAGAGAAGGCAGAACTAGAATTTCATTTTATTCAAAACAGGTTTTTTTTTTTTCATATTTCAGTCAGAGGGCTTTCATGCTTATAGCCTTGTCTAAAAAAGCCACTCACTGCATGACCCAAATTTAATTCAGCCAATTCATTTAAGCCCTAATCAATATGTCACTTGCAGGTGTTATACTGTGATGCTGTTTATATATTCAGTTTAAACTATTTTTCACTTCCATGCAATAATACTTCAAAAATGGGGCTGTTTATGAACATCATAGCTGTCACTGGTCATGGAAATACTGCTTCTAATGCGCAACCAATTAGATTAATATTTACCCTTATTCACACTTATTAGATCCTCAGAAAACTAACGAGAAAGTGGTTTCCTTGTGTGTTTCTCGTTTACAAACATGAGCCAGAAAGTCACTCACATTGCCCAGTTGCTCAGCTCATTCCCTAAGGACCCCCTTCAAAACAGGGAAATAAAACTCGACTCTATCAGGCAGAATAAACCCCCAATGCACCATGTAAAAGTCTGATAGGAATGTCTTTCAAATAACCACAGTTGCACAGAAAGTGTCCACATTATATTGACAGTGATTTGGTGATGATCGCAGAACAAGAATTAACCTTGCTTTGACTTTTTCTTTTTTTTTTTTAATTTGCATTACAGGTCAGCAACTGAATGATACCTGTCAAACTTTATATGATCACATCTGAGTACATAATGATTTCTGCATGCCAGGCTTTTTTTGACAGTACTTCTGTCTGAGAAATGCCAGCAGCAAAAAGCCCATTAACTGCTTCCACCCACTGCTCTTATATAATTCTCTGTATCTTTGCTCTCCGGGCCGATGGGGAGCAGCAGGGACACAAGCCATTTGTTATAGGCTTCACATTGCTGTGGGTTAGTCAGTCACACTGCATGGCACAAAGCAAACCTAAGTTATTAGAACATGCAATGGACTCATCTTTGCTTAAGAAATATAAGGTGACATCACGGCAATTTTTTTATTTATTGATAGAGGCAACCACTTCTGCACAATGCAAAACTGAAATAAAAACGTAAAAAAAAAAAACAAACAAACAACCTCTCACCTCTAAGTTTTCAACAGTTGTACTATAGATTTTTTCCTATATTATGAAGACACTTTGTGCTAGAATAATGATGGCAAATTACTGGTTGCCTAGTCATGGGTGCTTCCATAAGTCTCACTTTCATTAACAGGCAATGTGTGCCTCTGGCTTACAGTAAATCCATGTGGGGAAGAATTACATCCCTGTCACATTGGTACACAAAAGAACTTAGAGAATACATGTAAACTGCCAATAATTCCCCAAGAGGTTCAGGTGACTTACTGAAATACTTAACACTAACTCATACAATGCATATTTATTTCTTACTTTAAAATCTCATTCCCCACCGCAAATACATTTAGGTATATTAGTAAGTGGCCAAAACCAGAACTGTTTATTCTACCAACTAATCCTATGGATTTTACTGCAGTGGGATTCAGCCCTGTGCTATCCATGATTAACATTAGCCTCTGCAAAATAAAGCCCCCAGTTGCCAAGCTAATCAAAGTCATTTTTTCTTTGGTCCCAAATCATCAAAAGCAAATATTAAGATGGATGAAATGATTACAACTATCTTAGAGCAAGGTAGGTGGATGTAGGTGGATCTGAGTTTCATGTAACTTTATATAAATAAAATTTTGGTCCATTTAATTAATCTTTACAAAACGTCTCATTGCACTGAATAATGCTTGAATCCAGAGTCAGTGCCATTGAAAACAATGGTATATATTGCTGTTTGGACTTTGATCTTTTTCAGATACAGATTTGTTTGATATTTATTGAGAAATATTTTTGTATAAAATGGGATTTTATGGACCAGATGTTTTTTTACTCACTGAAATGCAGTAGTGAGAACGGCATAATAGACTCCAGAGATTTATTTGGTTATCTGAATAAAAGGATACTTACTGCACTTTGAAACACCCTTGACTCTTCCTTCAGACCACCAGCTGCTGCTCCAAGAATTCAGAAATCTCCATGCCAGCCTTAGACAGGTGCCTTATATCTATAAACAGAGGTTCTGCCCATCTTGTGACTTAGTCTCTTGCACTTCTCAGATGCCTCAGCACACGTCAGCTCAAGATCTCTGTCTTGTGTCTTAGTCTCTTGCATTTCTCAGATGCTTCATCACATCTCATCTCAAGATCCCTGTATTTTAATTCATGATTCAAGTCATATTTTGTTTCAATTTGCTTATTCAGGGAATTTACGTACACAACCCACATGTTGGTTGATACATAAAATGCACATGGGTATCTTAATTTGGCTCTAAGCCCTATTCGTCTGGGCTGTATAAATTTATCCTTGTAGATATTATTGTGAAAAGTTCTAAGACTGGATGAAGAATGAAGTACTGCCATAACTCCCCAGCAGGAGCTGTGGCTCTCAATCCGACTCAATCAAGTTTGTGTAGTTTCATTTGTATGTTTAAGTGTTGTGGTTTAGGAATGGTATTTCCAAATGTAGTATTCCAACTGAAACACTCCAAGCTATGCTCCACTCACTCGGTTCCCCTTCTTATTAACAAAAGAGTGTAGAAAAGAGGTGAATGATTCACATCTGAATACTCACCATGTGTGTTGAAAACCCACTGATATTTTAGCTGTTATCACGTGGGGCTGACTCCAAGTCAAGAACTTTTCCGATTCCCATGCTCTGCCAGCAAGCAATTGCACAAGATGCTGATAGGGTGCATACTTGGGACAGGTGACCAAAACTGGACAAAAGGATATTAGATATTCCATGCCATAAAATGTCACATTCAGTGTATAGACTGCAGGGAGTTGGTTATGAGGGATCAATCTCTGCTCAGGGACAGGCTATGCATTGATCTAGGAGTGGTGACCAAATTCCTCTGCATCACTTGGATTTTATTCTTTTTCTCTCTCCTACTATTATAAAACTATTTTTGAACTGTTAAGCTGTTCTTTGCTCAATCCATGAGTTTTGCTTTTTTATCTATTCTCCTCCTACTGTGGGGCTCCTTCATGGTACTTAGTTGCTGGTTGGAGTTAAATCATGACAATATTTTGCATGTGATTCAGTTTGATGCATCATTTAGGGCTTTTAGATCAGATTAATCTCACCTAACAGCCTATAGATGTAGACATTTAAAGGTAATCATTTAGGTCAGAAGACACTTCTAATACTGAGTCCAGTCATTAATCTAACAAGGTATGCCAAGTCCACCACCACTAAACCATCTTGTTTAGTACCACATGTAAGTAGATGTTGCTTCCTATAGTCAAGGACAGTCTGAATCTTGATTTAATTGCTGAACATTGACATCTAAAGTCAACTGAGTTTTCTTAAGTTTCTCTGGTGGGCTATCAGCTGCCTCTTGAAAAGATCAGAAGTCTTCTGGACATTCTGAATCTAATGAGCTACATTTGGGTATATTCAATGGTACTGTGCCCTTATGTGTGGACAACAGAATAAACAATCAGTTGATAAAAAAAAAAGTCTGCAGAGGGTAACTAAGATCTCCTCCTCTTTTAAGGATCCTTTAAAAAGTCTTTCTTGCTCTGGATCTATGACAACATGGACATGTAACTTAGTCATAGATGAGAAAGCTTAAGTGACCTAAATCTTTCACTTAGATAGTAAAACATTACAAATCAATTGTCTTTGTGCCAGCATTTTTTTTTTCCTCTCAGTAGGAAGGACTTTTGTTTTGAGAGACTGAATTACTATAGCAATTCATGAATAACCATTAGTGCCATCTGGCAAGTTTTCAAGATGACTTGTTTTACTACACAGTGCTTGCACTGGCTTTGATACAGTGACCTGCATAGTGTTGCTTTTGACCCAGCTTAACTGAGCAGAAACAGTACCAGAAATTGCATTACTCATGTCCCTGAGAAAGCATTTTTTTAAGGTGAGACAAGATAATACCATTATGTTATGATCTGAGGTTTGGTGCATTAGAAATAATAATAAGAAATCTTCTCTGAGTCTAATTTAAACTCTTGCATGGCATGAATTCCTTCATTTTATTGCAAAGGTAACATAAAATTTCAAAACTTGAGTAGATAAGGGACTTTCTGTAAATATCAAGGCAATAAATTTCAAATCAGCATTTCTTTTCTATGACAAGTCATATTGTAAAAGGAAGGAATTGAATCCTGATATGATGAACTTTAGTAAAAATTATTATTTCTTTTTTTAAATAACAAAAAAGAATTAATTTTTTTAGTAACACAGGATATAGTAATGAGCATGCAAAACATGCAGTATTAAAATCACAGGTACATCTTTCTGAATAAATTGGGCAAGATCCAAGTTTAAGAGAGAAATCATATTTTATCACTGCCTTGAGGAAAGTCTCATGCACGGCTGCTTTAGTTCCTCTGAACAGAAGAATGATCTCTGGAGTCTTTAGATCCATCCTCAAGACTCTTTCAGGATGACTGAACTGTGATTCATCATATTTACTACAGCATAATGTGCCTGTTCCACCTCAGGGATGAGATACAACAAGCAAGTTCTACTGTGTTCAGTGGAAGGTTTTGGTACAGCAGCATGCAAATACTGCATGAGAGTAAACCTTAATGTATACCCTTTGCAACTGTTACAACAAATCAAAGTTAATTGTTCGCATTTATTTTTAAATAAAATGCACAGAGCATGAGTATTCAGTCAGTGTTGTAGACAGCCACCACAGTAAGGATATAGAAACTTTCTGTAGAGTACATTAGTAATAAAATGACCAGTCTGGATCAAATAAAGCCCTCAGCTATGCTTCACGCTTAATTACACTCAAAGTGATTCAAAGCTATTTGCTAGCTGTGTCTACTCTAATTTCTAAACTGATCTTCACAGGGCTGACTGAATGCTAAAAAAATAGCTCACACTGCTGAGTGGGATAACCAGCAGCAGCACCAGAAACTAAAGGAGTTTGCTTTTCTGTATTCTGCTTTCACTGGCGGCGATTAGCTGGTGTATGGCTTAGCTGTCAAACAGCATAAGTCCTTTTGGTGCACTTGCAGCAGAATGGGCATGATGTGACTTGGAAGAAACCAGCTGACATAAGGTGGAATTGTCTGTGAAAGGGAAGAGGTTGTTATTGGCTAGTTTTTTTAGATGTTGCAGGAAGGGAAAGAAAAGCGTCAGTCCCTGCATGGATCCTTAACGGCTCTCTGGGATGGCGAGCCACTGACAATGACAAGGTGCCATCTGTTAAGAAGCTATTCTGGAAGAAAACCAGAGCTGCTGGAGGATTTCACTGCACTGCAGTGAGCAAGTGGCACATTTGTCATATCAGGGGCCCAAGCATGTCTGCAGGCAAATGTGGCCTTATACACACCAGCTTTCTGACTCAACTAGATAACAAGAGTGGTGAATCTATGTTAATTTTTTTAGTAATTCCATCAGTTATTCTAAATAGAAATAGCTGTGTTAAATTAGTATAATTTTCCACTTCTAATATATTCCAGGAGAAACACATTTTTTCAGCTGGAAATACTATAAAGATGACAGGCTTCTCTTCTAGAGGTTGATTGAATATATATTGCATGCATATAAAAAAAAAAAAAATTGTGACACTGTCCAGGTAATCAATATCCTGTGTATTCATAGAATCAAAAATTTAAGGGATTGGAATGGACCTTAAAGACCATCTAATCCTAACCCCCACTGTCACGTACAGGGAGACCTCCCACTGGACCAGGTTATTCAAGTCCTTATCCATCCTGGCTTTGAACTCTGCTAGGGTTAAGGCAACCACAAGTCTTCCTTTTAGATACATTTATGTCAAATTTTATGATAAATATAGCAAACTTTCAATATTAAATCCCAACCAAATCTATTTTATGTATATGAATCTTGGAAAATGTCAGATAAATGAAATAAGCTTACCCAAATGAGTTGGCGGTTTGCAGATATATCCTCATATCACCTTTTTTTTATCTTAGAAAAATTCCAGTTATGCCTTGTGCATTTGGTTATTTAAGGAAAATAAAATTTTTAAAATTTCAATTCTTCAACTCCTTGTATTATAAACATGAATTAAAGAAATCTGAATTTTCTATAGGAAAAAAAAAAAGCAACCAGAAACCAAAGAGCCCATACGTACAGTATGTTAAAGAGCTTTTTATTAAGGCAGGTTTTATTTTAAAGTATTGTGTAGACAGCCTGAATAATGGCACTATCATAATTTAGACCAAGATGCAATGAATTTGACTGTGATCAAATGATCTCTGCAAATGATGTTTTAAAGTCCTCTCAAGTTTGAATTGTACAGTACTAATACATGATAGTATCACAAATAATTTAAAATTATGTCTTAATCCAGACAGACTGGAATAGTTCTGAGCTGGAATTGTCTCTGTACTTTAATAGACCTTTGGATTCTTTCTGCTGCTTGCCTTGACAATACTCTTTGCATGTCTGAGTTTGCTAGTTTGTTGAGAGTTCACAGCTTCAAGAAATCCTGAAACTACATTATCAAATCTCAGACCTGTCAGCATCACCAAAGGTTGTTGAGTGATTTTAGCAGACTGCAATAAATCATTATCTATACTGTATTTCTCTCTGTATTTGGTTAAAATCCTCAGTTAGCACTCAGACCTGCTCCATACTGAACTCCAATGAAACGTTATCCATAGATATGGTGTGACAAGAATTCCCTGAGATCAGCTGTACAGATGAGCATTTTATACAGAGATAATTGGACTTCTGGACGGGATTCAGTCAGTACAGCTCCAGTCTCCCATGGAGCTATACTGTTTTTCAAAAACTGAGGTTATGGCCACAGACATCTGTTGACTAAAGGGTTGTATGGAATTTTTCAATTATGCTGTAGCCTCATGTCACTTGACATTTTCTTTCATTTTATTCCTTTCATAAACCTGGAAGGCTCACTCTGATGGAGAGTGGTCTCTTGCTTTCATATTGGCTCTGTTGAATTGTCTGGGCACACTTAGTGGCATCTTGTTCCAGGGGCTGATGAGTTTTATCTTTAAGCACAATTTTCACAAAGCTAAAAAATGTGACTGATGAGATGCCATTTTGTTGACTTGCTGTAAACTACTTAATTTGTGGCAGGAAAAAAATACACACCATTATTTTGCTTGCTTCTTTAGTCCTTTTTTCATAATGATAATAGTGGTAGTCGTAACAATAATAATAATAATAATAGCAACAACAACATCATCAACAAAATATACAGACAAAATCCTTATTTCTTATTATCCCTTGAGGCATATAATAGTCTATATAATTCTCTTCTGCAAACAGGCAGATGGAGACAACTGAAAAGGGAACAGAAAGGGAAAGAGGAAGGAAAGGGAGAAAAGAGAATAGAATGAAAAGAGGGAGGGAAAGTGAAAAAGAAGATAATAGGTAAAATTCTACACAAAGAAGAAAAGGATAAAGCTACACCATATTATATGACAACTGGGATGAGATCTTCTGTACATGAACTGAGAATTCTTAGAAGGAAACAGAAATGTCAAAAAAGCCTGACAAAGAAATCCATTGATTGCTACTAAGCGCACATTTGAAAGCACTTGCCTGATGTATTCCACTGGTTAAAAATCAGTCTTTACAAAGTTTTGGAGTAGAGTCATGCCTATTGAATATAATTTACAAGGGTAGCTTCAGCTCAGTGAAATTCAGGTATTTGTGGTACAGATGTCTGTCTGCAAGCCAGGTAGCTCAGTTCATTTGCCCACATAAACATGTCTAACACCATGTCAGTGTGTGCAGCCTGGCCTGCAGCTGCCCTTGCAGCACAGTATGTGTTTCCAAGAGATCTCATGCAACGTGACTGTCATCTCCCTGTGCATGCCCTGGGTCCTGGATGGCATCTCAGATGGCACCAGACACTGAGGTGGGGACAGATGAGTAGAGCTTGAAGAAAAGTAGCTTATGGAATCCATCCAGCATATAGCCAAGTATGTTTCTATAGTCTAAATTAAGTGAGGTGAGCTTGTAACATTGAAAAAGATGCTTTGGTTCCATCATAGTTCAGGCCCACCATTAGTTCACCTTTGCCTTTAAAGCCTATGAGGCCTTACAGATAAATTTAGTCTAAATAGAGAAAATTAGGAAACTAGAGATAAAGAAGCAAAAAGGACAAATAGTATCTTAAAAGCATATGTTAGAAAGAAACAAATAGAAGAGACTGAAAGAAAAATAAGAATTTTAGCTTAGATATTTTTAATTAAAAAGTCCCAATATCCAGTGCTAAAAATAAGCAAGTTATTCTCTGATTCAACAGAATATATGATGATATGACTCTGTTGCACTGAGACTTTTGCTGAATCTTACTCAATAACACCTTTTCTACTTTGGCTGAGAAGGTTTATATGCTATTGACTGATCGTTTTAAACTGTGAATTGGGGCACAATAGCTGGATCAAAGCTGTACCTTTCATGGTAAAACTTCTACTAAGATTGTGTTTAGCAGTGTATGAAAGGTCTTCCCATTTCTTTAATGCATCAGTTTTCAAGGATCTCTAAAGAAAACATTTTAATCCCAAAGGTTTCTGAACATGAAAATTATACCTCAGGCATCGTGTTTTCACAAGCATTTGAGGTGCAATAATAAGAAAATGTAGAAGTTGTTAGAGTCTACTAGTGATGTCTCACTCATGGGAATTGTTCTACTGAGCTCCTGCTTAATTACTTTTACCTTATTATTCATATTTTCATTAAGCTAGTAAGCTGTCTTTTTTCGTAGTGTGTTCCATATCTTTTCTCTCTGGAGCTGGGATTGTATTAAATTACTGTACTTTACCTCATCCAGGATGTTTTACAGTTGCATTTTAATCACTTTAAGACATTTCATTTTTGCATATCCTGTTAATGGTACTGACATTTTTTGTATCATATTGCATGCATATATTAAACATGCACTTTTGGGATAAGCTATTTGGAATCAGGTTTGGCTGCACACACTCCATCAGTGGGATATACAACAGAATAATCTTCCAGGGAATAACATCAGGTCTTTAAGTTGACACCCTGAATTTAATGGAATGGGTAAACAGTTGATCAGGTTTTGCTCTTTATGGAACAAACTGAGGTATGTAACTATAGCAGGATTCTAAACAGTTGTTCTTCTTAAACGCATGGGTAGGTGAGCCTGGATGCACATCTGTTTCTGTGTTTCTGATGACATCAGGGCTAGTTAGTTTCCGAAGGCATAGTTAGGTAGACTCCACTCTAAAGCTTCCAAGTTACCTCCAGGTTATTTACAGAGAAACATATAATGTCTCTATAAAAATTCAGCAATTAAATGTCCTTCCTTATTGTCCCTACTCTTGAGAGCAGGCCAGGTTTTACTGGGGGCATTGCTTAATTGAATTATGCAATGGGGATGGGTCACTCCAGACAGAAGATTTTTTCAAGTTTCAGGGAGTGTTTTTCAATAAGAAACACTGCTGAAGTGGGTAGTGTAAAATCGTCAAGGGCATATGGGCTCTTAACTTTATCATTTGTTTCAGTTGCCCAATGAACATTCAGTCAATATTGCCAGAATCTCAGAAAGCAGAGAGGATGAGGTTGACAGGAACCTCTGGAGGTCTCCTGATCTGCACTACCAGTCCAAGCAGGATCACCAAGAAGAGTTGACAGGAACCGTCTTGAGGTGGTATCTGAATATCACCAAGGATGGAAGATATCCACAACCTCCCTGGGAAACTGGTACCAGTTCTTGGGCACCCTCACAACAGAGAAGTCTCCTGATACTCAGAAAGAGACTTCAATATTTCAGTGTGTGCCTAATGCTTCTTGTCCTCTTGTTAGGCACCACAGAGAAGAGTCTGGCTCTCTCTTCTTTAAACCCTGTATCTTTTCAGGAATTTATATACACTGATAACCACAACCCCTCTGCCCACAAAGCTTTCTATGCTCTAGTTTAAACCGGCTCAGGTGTCTCAGCCATTCCTTGTAGGAGAGATGTTCCAGTCCCTTTACAATCTTTTGTTGGTTTCGTTTTATTTGCTTTTTTTTTTTTTTTTTCCTGTTTTGACTGTCTACAGGATGTCCATGTCTCTCTTCTGCCTTATAGCACTGGATTGGACACAGAAGTCCAGGTATGGCCTCACCAGGGCTGAGAGAAAAGATAATCTCCCTCCAGCTGCTGGCAGCACTCCTCCTAGTGCAGCCAAGGATATAACTGGCATTCCTTCTGTCAAAGGCACATCACTGGCTTACTCAAAATTTGTTCTCCATCAAGACAGACAGAGTCTTTTCTGAGCAGCTGCTTTCTAGCTAGGTATTCTAGCCATGTACCAGTGAGTGAAGTTCCTCCACAGGTGCATTACTTTGCACTTCCCCTTATGCACCTCCACACGGTTCCTGTCAGACTGTTTCTTCCTGCTGCCAAGGTGCCTCTGGACAGCAGCTTGATCCTCTGGCGTATTAAATCCTTCCTACAAGTTTTGTGTCACTGGAAAACTTGTTGAGGGTCCACTTTGCCCTGTGACTCTGACGAACAAGACTGGACCCAGTAGTGACTCCCAGAGAACAGAGCTAGTGTCTTCCTTCTGACTAGACTCCATGATAGTAATGACAACACCTTGGGCCCCATTCCTCCAGAGACATTCCTCCCTTTGTGCACTCATCTACAGAGATGTCCTGGGTATTTGGCTTTTCTTCAGAAAGATTTTGACAACTGACATACTTTCCCATACTCCCTTTATGTTTCTGATATAAGCCAAAATAACACCAATAAACATATTTCCATGCTCATACATACTAAACATTATTTTAGGACATGGTTTGAAGAAGTATTTTTTTCTGTCTATCTCCATATATACATATTATTGCTATAATTTGCAATACAGAACTAGATATGCAATATTTTTTCATATATATAGATGCTAAAATTCTAGCAAAGATGGATAGAAGCATGGCATTTAAATATCCAATAAAAGACTTTTTATTAGATCCATGTAGTGATTACATCCAGCAAAGCAAATACAGCACCAAATTTGGATAATGCAAAGGCATACATAGAAATGCATAATATACATAATATATGTATGTATGTACATAATAGATGTATATGTTATGTATAATGACATAATATAGAAAACTGGGTTTACATGCTTTGTGTTTTCTTCGGGTTTTTTGCAGATTAAGATTATAAAAGACCTTATCATATATTCTGTACTGGAGCATATAATGTATATTGCTTAAAAATATCAAATAAATTAAAAAATAAGAAGTCTATTCTTTACAAGTTTGGATCAACAAATTAGCAATATAGTGTCTCTGCTATATGCCATAAATTAATATAGAGCTTCTAGGATTTATTTTAGGAAGGATTTGCTTAGACTTTCTGGTTTCTTTATTTTTGAGAAGGCTGTTGACTTGGGAATTATCCCTTGAAAAACAAGATCCTCACACTTTTAAAACCTTGGCCAGAAATTATATTTACACTAACATGGAAAGTGGAAATTTCTAAGTAGAAATAGAAGGCAGGAGGCTTTGAAAGTGATTTTTTTTTTCTCCTACTGATAAAACAGACTTATAGAATTACACTGCAAGTTACGAACCTATAAAAAGTCAATCTACAGAATTCCTGTGCAGGACTACATGCCCCCATGGTATTGTATGGACTAAAAATGAAGAAACTGATACCTTTGGTCAATTGATAAGCTTGAGAAATTATTGTATAAATATCCGTTTTCCATCTGTTTTATCCTATTAATTATTACAGACCTGTTTAGTTAAGGGAATTTTTCTGAACTCACTTATTTCACTGTTATTGAAAAATAGTTGTGGAAAGGCGGAGAACAAAAGATTTTCTGGATGAATATGTGAATAATGAAAAACTGAAGTGCTCAACTTATCAGGACTCAATTGACTAAAAAAAACCTCATCCCTGCTGCAAATTTTCATGAATCAGCAATGAAGAAAGGTCTTACTTTCATTGAAATTTTAAGGGTAAAAATAGTTTGCAGTTCATGAAAATGAACAGAAAATAAATGAAGTTCATTTGACCTATTTTGAAAGTGAAGCTTTGGATGGAGGGGATTCAATAAAATTCAGGGCAAAAAGATGACAGTAATTGTGGACCTGCATGGTGAATAAGAAAAACATGTACACATATAATACTCTAAGGTAATAAACCTATAATACTTATGCCTTAAAAATGCTAATATACGTCCACTTTAAAAGCAATCAGTTTATTTTCAGATGTTTTATGAGTATACATGCTGTGAAGAAAGAAAATCTGTATTGCAGTCCTAGTGGTGGCAGCTGGGTGGCTTTAACTATTCAGCCTAGGCACTCTAGTTAGCTGAACACTCCAGTTAGCTATTGATAAATCCTGCTATACTTGCCCTATGATTAATTAGTGCTTTAGCCTTCCAGCACACTGTGGATGAGTACATTCATTCTTCTTTTCTTTGATCAAATGCAAACACTGATGGAAAGTAATATCTGACACAAAATCAAAGGCTGCTTCCACTTACTAGTGGACTAGAAAAGGAGGAAGAGAAGAATAACATTGTACATTTAAGGCAGAATAGCATGGCATAAACATTGAGAAGCACTGTCAGGGCAGGACTCACCACTGCAGTGGCAACCAGCAAAATCTTCTCTGCCAAATCTAACACAGCATTCTGTGTACAAATGAGCATATGGATGTTTTGTCAGCAGTACAGTGAGTCAGTGTAAGCCAGGCAAACTCCTGTTGTGTACTAGCAGGAACAGGTTTCTAGGTCCTGAAGTTACTTTAATGTGTTGGTATAAGGACAAAAATTCATGTCATGTTCTTAAAAATACTTTTTCTCCCGAGTTTCTTTTCTCAGAATATTTTTTTTACTCAAAAGCCACCTCCTATGTGTACTCTGACATTAGATTTTACACTTTTTAAGAGGAAAATATTTTTAAATTGTTTGCTAAAGAGTAAACACATCATGCACCCGTTGTTGCTTTGAGCGAGATGTTTTCACTGGAAAAATTACTTGTTTTGTCTCCTATCTAAACTGTTCTCAAGTTCACAGATTGCTTTGAATGAAGAGTTTTCTGGACCAAGATTTTTTCCCTTGAATTGCTAAAGTTTATTTGCCTGACATACGTGCCTCTTGATCTCCTCTGTACCATTTTTTACATTTATCATCTGTAGGGTTTCGAATGCTGTTTTGTTCACTGACATTTTCTGGTTCTTTTTACATAGTAAATACTGCTAGTTCCTGTAGCCTGGTACACTAGTACAGATTACAGCTACTACTGTACTCTGGTGAGGGAATGGGAGAGGAGTTGAAGCTGCCATCTGTTGGCTTGTAGCTGTGCCCTTCAGCCACTTCCAGGAAGACTCACATTTTAATTCTGGCTGCCAGTAAAGTAAAATTTGTATAATTGCTTCAGGTTATACCTAACAGCAGAAACATTCTTTGGAAAAGTGCATGCATCTGATGTAGTGTAGGGAAAAGAGGTTTTTTTTAACTTAATACATACTTCCTACTTCCATGGCTTGCAACTTAATAAAAAATCCTAGGCGTATTTCATCTTACTTTAATGCTAATGCCTACATCATTTAATCCTATTAGCCCTTTCATTAATGAATAGATATAAATAAGCAGCTCTGAGATGTATTTTGAAGTAGTAGATGAAACAGGCAGACTTGAGATCTATATTTTCAAAATCTAGTTTAGGTGAGATGACTTGCTCCCCAAGCAGCAATTCACATTCAAGATCTATAAAAAAATTCAAGGTCTATAAAAAGGGGGAGGACACCAAGTGATCTGCTCAAAGGTAGATGCTCTAATCTGTAGGCACCTAACAATAAGTATCCTATCTAGCATAGGTGTGTTTCATAAGATTTAGTGTAATATAGTCAATAATAACACACAATCCTACAAAGATGCACTGCTAACTCATGTTTAATATGTTGTCCTTTGGAATTCTCAACTAACCTTCTGAAGACTTGCTTTCTATTCAGTCAGTTCCTAATTTTGCAGTGCCATGGAGTTATTTCAGTTCACCTGTGGGATTTGCAATTGTCTTTCTTGACCTTCATAAATACTTTCAGTCCATTCCTCTGGCTTGTTGAAGTCACAGTGAATGGCATCCATCTTTCTATCATATTACCTCCTTCCCCAGTTTGATGTCATCTGTGAGCTATTCGAGGTTCCATTATGTTTCATCATTGAGAGCATTGATGAGGTCTTGCATTCAACTCCCAAGAAAAGTTTTTTTTTTAGCTGATTGCCAGATTAATCCATTTACCATTGTCCTCTGAATTTTCAAATGTATAGATTTTCACCCACTATACCCCATTAGGTCCAAAACATGGTTAATGAGATCTGAAGGGTCTGAGTACTCTAACGCAGCTTCTCAGTAAGGAAAGAATAGACTTGCCTAAGAGTTCCCCTAAACCTAGAAAAGAAACTCTAGTGAATTATTTACAGTCTAAGAGCAAGAGGTTGTGGCATTGAAGATACTGAGAACAAGGTAGCTCTAAATCTTATTCTGATCAGCAGCCAGGAACAGTAATGAAAGACTTCTTACAATGCTAAGCAATGCCAGAGTCACTTAGCAATATGCTAAATACAAAATGGCTTAAAGCCCAAAAGAAAACATGACTGAAATTAAACACAAACAATTGAACCTTTATTTTGAAAAGTATTAGTTCACTGGAACAGAGTGACAAATTCTAATGAATGTCCTTAATGATTTTACAGTGGGACAAATCATCTGTGAAAGTAAGGTGGTTATAAAAGACACTTACTGTGCAATATGAATGCTAAATGAAATCAGACATCCCTGTAATCAACATCAATAAAAGTACCATAACTAATTTTACTGCTTCAAAGAGCAGCATAATAAAATGTACAAAAAGAAAGAACCCGTGGCCTAAAAATATTGCTCACACATACAAAGATGTGCAAGTGCATATTCATGTATACATTTTCAATATTGAGTAAAATGCTTACAAAGGTAAAAGGAAGTTATTTGCAAAGATAGTCTTATCCTATTCATAGTTATTTCTTTTGACCTTGCAGGGGGGGAAAAAAAGCATCCTTAAATAAATACAGAATAATTTTCAGTTTCTATCCAGAAGTTAGGTAATTTTTATTCTTCATCCAAAAATAATCCAAAAATAATTTATTTGGATCACATAGTCCATGATTCCATGAAAGGTTTTACAGATTTATTAGATCCACAGCATAGAAGTACTAAAGTTAATAATGAAATAAAAAAGAAATGGAGCAAGAAGCGCCTTTTTTCACTCTGAGTTTGAACAAAGGATTTGAGGAAGTCATGCAGTGGGATTTCTAGGACTTAACAATGATAAAAATTGGGGAAACAGTGTATGTTACGTCACTGCTGGCTGTGTGGGGAAGGAAATCTCTTTGTGGAGAAGGGTTTCCTTCTGGTCAAATGAGCATGGACCTGATTCCTAGCTGGAGGGAGAGCTTGGGTGGCGCTGGGAACCATAGGGAGTGTTTGAGTAATGCTGTTTCCAGGCCAGAGGGAGTGGTGGGGATAGTGTGGCAGAGGGGACAGTTGAGATTGTCTATTGCTGTGCTCCTTTTCTTGTACCCTGAGTCCTTAGTATTATTATTGCTAATATTTATTTTCATATCTCACTGTCATTTCCAGCAAATTGTTCTTATCTTAATCCATGATCTGTTGTGCCTCCAATACTACTCTCCATTCCACTGCAGAAAGAAGGAGGAGAAGAAGATGAGTGAGCAAGCAGCAATGTGGTTTGGAGAGTGTCACTAGGAACTTTATATTATTGACTACCATTCCTAAACCACAATAAATACTGTAAACAAATTCAGCATAGAAATTTCTGATTTTGAATGTATCTCAACATTTAGGGTTGGGTTTTACCCAACTGCTTTGGGTAAAACTCCGTACTTGGGGCAATTGTGCTTCAATTTTATCCAAAAGATTAAGATATTCTAGCTTCTGTTAGAGTGCAAAAAATAGTTCCTCATTTTTCAAAAGTGCTGGTTTTCCTCTTATCCCAAGTCTAAATGAAAAGGTTCTTTTGCTTTATTCTTTCCAAACAAAATGGTGAAAAGCAGTTTTCATATTTTCTCATTACAGTAATAAATGTAATCTCTAAATTGAGACAATTAAAAATTTGGATGTTTTCTTAACTCCATGAATTTAAAAAGGCATAGAATTTAAAAGAATTTAAAAGGCATAGATTACTTTCTGATTTAACCAGGTAGCATTTTATGAAGTCATGAAACAGTTAAGCATTCATTTCTCTAGAAAATTCCAAAATTACTTCACATCACTGCAGTGACAAGACTTGAGAGTCATGAAGATGGGTGGTGTTTGTCTTGGTGCAAATATGTGCATAACCCACACTGGATACTTCTGCACAAGCAGGAGAGCTAATCAGAATTGTCACTGCAAACATTTTGCTGTGAGGAAAATAAAAGAGTGATCTTTGACAGTGAAAAAGGATAAATAACTTTTGGCTTGACTTCTAATGGACTAAAGGTAAAAAAATGCTATAGTTTACTACAAACAAGTTAGCACAAGTTAAGCTGTTTGCATCAACTAGGAAAAAGGATAAGTACTCCATCTTGAGCCACAGTGGCTATTAGATGAACTGTGATAGGCACATCCTTTGAACCACTCTGTCTAGGCCTCAGTATAGCTGTAGCATGAAAATGGTGTCTTTAATATTAAAATTAAACCTCTGTTGAGAAATAGGTGAATTTTTTCATCTTGTTTCTTCAGTTGCTTTTTAATTCTCTCCATAATCCCTTAATAGCATTTGTTGTTAGTTGAACAAATATAGAAAATACGATTCAAACAGTGAGTCCTTGGTGTTTTCATATTTTTTGCTTTAGGAAACTTGTACCTTCTGAACTATTTCAGCATCCATCAGATTCACAGAATAGTGCAGAACAGCCTTTCTGAGGGAGGCATCCCGCCGTTGGCAACTCTCCAGGCCTCTTCAATGAAATACTAATTTCAAATAAATTTAATTACCCCTTTCAGAGTTTTGGCTTTTGCTTAATTTGTATAAATAATTTGGGCATCTAATTAGCTCTCACTTTGTATCACATAAAATAATTGGGACTGCTTTGTCAGGCAAAATCTTCCTTTCAAAATGAATTACTCAAATGCAAGTCCTTGCTCTTAGTTCAGGAATTACATCACTTCCAGCTTCATAATCTCTTTTTCCTAAAGCTGTCTGGTGTTGATCGGTATGGACGTCTCTTCCTCTGCTGCTGGATACAGACACCATTGACTTACTAATGTCTCAACAATATTGCAATCCAGCTTCAGCTTTCCTAGGTTTTCACTTCACCACTGCAGCATCTCAGTACCTCTCAATTTATAATGTACTTTTTCTGGAAGCTGTATGTTCTACAAAGCAGAAAAGGGAAAAAGTGAGAGAAGTATATATGTTAGGTTCCTTTGAAATTTGAATATGATGTTAATTGAAGAAGAGTAGATCAGGCGAAATTAATGGAGGGTTGTTTCTTCCCACGTAACTCAGCTTCTTCAGTCAAAGATCCTTGTGGAAGTATAGGTAAAGAGCATGTGGAATCATTCTAGGATGATCTAGGAATTCAGAGATCATGCAGAGGCTGAGAAACTTTTGAGATGAGCAGTGGGCCTTGGGTGACCCTAGCAGAGTTTGGGCATACAGAACTCAAGCTGATGCTTCCTGGGGACTTGTCAGGGCACTGAAGAATTTATTATGCCTAGGAAAATCACTGACATGGCAGACACTTGTACTGGAATAAAGACTTGTTTGAAAAGAATGTGTCTGTGGGGAGAAAATGCTACTTAATTTTTTATTCAGTTTAGGCATAATTCAGCTGGCATCAGTGTTTATTCAGTCTGAGAGTCCATATTTAATTAAGAATTCACAAGACCTCCAGGATAGCCAGCCTCCTAGAATAACAGGTAGGGGTCTAGGTAGAATGCACCAGGACATCTGAAATTAGCCAAGAAACCTTGGGTATGCTCAAGTTGCTGAAACAAGACCTGGAGATTTCCTCATTTTAAAAAGAGTTAGTGATCTTAGTTTATGGTCTAGTGAGACCTCACTTTCTGGACCTAGAAAGCTTTTTTTTTTTTCCTCTCTGGGAATCTTACAAGGAGAGACTGTAGATAGACCTATTTTCAGACTCTTACCAACCCTGAGTCTTTTTGTAGTGAAAGCCAAAAATGTTTTCTCTATCATGGCTTTAAGTTTCTTTTTCACATGGGAATTTTTGGGAGAATAAGTACTGTTTCCTAAATGGTTGCAGACATTTATTTCTATCAAGGGAAACTAAAATAGTAAGATTCTTGAAAATAAATGGAAGGGATCCAGACACTGTTGTTTGCTGGTATTCTTTAGGACTGGCATTCAAGTACTTTATATTAAGCAGTTATTAAGCTAAAACACAGAAATAAAATAGCATCCCACAAGTACCATTATTAGGAGGAAAGCTTTGTTATTACTATCTCCTCATTGGATGAGTTTCTTATGCCTGTTTAACACCTGATGGTTTATTGGTTACTGTAAAGAAATTGAAATTAATTGTGACTTATTCTTAGAACCCACAATTTCACGGTCAAACTGCCTCCATGTTGAAGGCCCTGCCTAAATGGAATGATTCTTTATATAGCAGTAAACAAACAACAAAATTAACACGGTAGCAGTGAAAACTACTAACGTACTGGAGCAGGTACAAACTGCATTTCTCATATAATGTGAAGGAGTCATCATTATTTTAGAAATTCGAAGATGATGGTTACTATTGCCTGACCTTTGAGGATCATTTGTTGGCAGAAGACAGGCACAAAGAGCAATAAAAATTTAGTAGGGCTAGTATGTGACTGTGCAGTAACTTATCACCTGATATCATCTTGTGGAAAAATAAATCTAAATGAGAGTATAGGAATACAGCACAGGGAATACACCAGAATCAAATGTATTTCTGACAGTGGTGAGAACCTATACTGCACTGTGGATTAGAAAATGCCTTTGGTTGGCAATTAAGCAATAAAATACCCATGGTAAAAATCTTGATAATCCTAGACCATTATCGGCTGTCATATATATCAGAACCAAAGTTAATATCCCCTAGATATTTTTATCCTAGGCAGCGGAAACATAGATACTCTCAGAGTATGAGAATTTAGGTTAATGCCAGCATTCATTCAGTTCCTACAGTCCTTTAAAGAGATTTGTGTTTTGCTGTATGAGATACTGAAATACTGTCACATATTATATTCTATACATCTTCACCCAGTCTCACCCCATTGAATACTGTCCTTATTACAATTCTCACATCTTCTCAATATTGAGAATATTATAGTTCATCACAGAGCTTTGTACAGATCAGTTTCCCCTGTATATTTTCCAGAGTGTGCTCCGACAATGTATAAACTTTCTGATTCTTTTCCTATGTAATATTCTAAAGGAGGCTTTGAGGTTACTACAGATCTCCTGGTCCTGTGGTACATAAGACTATCAAGTTTGCAATCATTCCTAGAGATAACTATTTAGTATATTTTATATGTCACAAAGGAACCATCACTTCATGTGCAATGTTGTGGGTCTTCCTTTCTCCTGAAATACCTACTCTTCTTATCTGACTTTGTTCTGGCAGGTCTTTCTTTTCTTTCCCATATATATTCTTCCTTCCAAGCTTTAATGTAGTGGTCTTGGAGAATTCCTGCTACAAATTTTATAAGATAACTGACCCAACAAGCAATGAGGTTTTGGTTTGTTTTTTTCTTTGAAAATCAAACTCAGTTTTGTGAATGCTCAACAATAAATACCCGGTAATTGTAACTCCATATGAAATAACAAGTGTGATAGTAAAATGTATAGGTACTCAATGGGAGGATTCGGACAAAAAAAAGCTTAATACAGAATTAAATTTATGGAGAGTTTTCTGGCTTTCAAGACAGTGAAATGGTCTTTTTTTCATCTGCAAGGTCTCTCCTTGTTGTGTAATTATATGAATTTGGTGGAATTTTTCTCAGCTATACAGAAAAAAATTCAGTTCTTTTAAAATAATAAGATTGTTTTCATCTTTACAGATCTTGATCAAAACATGAAAAGAAATGCATTACAAATTAAAGAGCATGGACTCTTTCAGTGTTTATAATCTAAAGCTCCTGGTAATTTTATGTCAACCTTCAAAATTTATGCATAATACAAATATGGAAAGGATAAATGACATTCAAAAATGTTCAAAGTAAATATACCACTGTAGTAAATGAAAGATTTCCACTGCTTTAATGTTTTAATATTAAATGTTCAATGCAAAATCCTCAGAATTTGGACTTCCAAACTACATAAATTTCAGAATTCACAGGTGTCCAAGAATTTTTTTTTTTTTAAAAACCCTCTTTCAACCCTTTTAAAACATCCTCTCAAGTGTCATTTCCTTACAAATTATCATTTACACCTTAGGGATGGTCTTTTGTTTGCATCCGGAGTAAAATGTGTTGATTATGTTAGAAGATCCCATGGAAGCAAAATGTATTATTCTCATTAAAAACTAAATTCTTTCCTTTTAAGAATGGTATAAAGGCAACATGACTGATCGGGCACTGCTAAGGCATTGAATATTTTGGGAACCGTTGTCTGCTTTACAAGGTATTATATATTTCCCACTTACTTTCAAGATTTCTTCTTTAATTAAATTGTAAACTCCCCAGCATTTCACTATTAAGAGCCAACCCAGTCTAAGTAAAATATCTTTATCAAGCTAAATTCTCTGTAAAGAATATAAAGCGACAGCATTTTTTCCTGTTTGGTTTGATTATGACTAGATAATTAAATTGAGATATTGCACATAGGACACATTATTTATTTCTTGCAGAAAAATTTAATTTCATGCATGAGAAGTTGCTTCTTCCCCTTTTTGTCCACTTCTGCATGTCTCACTAAAGCAGTAATTTTTTTGTGTGGAGATTTTTGGATGGCAGTTACTAAGGTCCCATACAGGTGATTATTTTTATAGATAAGATATGCATCACAGATTATCTGTTGGAGTTAACCTGCTTGGCTTACAACAGTTAATCCAAAAAAACCTGCTCTTTATAGAGGAAACAAAACACTGGAACAAAGTTCTCCAGTGGATGATGTGCTGTTTATAGGAGATTGTTTCAAATTTGTATCCACTTAAACTAGAATTTTTCATTTCAGTCCATGATCTTAGGCCAAATTGATTGAACGACAATATACAACAAAAAATTACAAGCAAGAAACTAGACCTACTGCACATGTGAGACAGTCAGTAGACTCTGAAAAGGACAGGATGCCCTTCATCTTCTTATTTGCAATACCTTAGCTGATGGAAGCCAACAGTAGTTTAAGTCTGTAAGGATTGTAGGATTAGGACTTCAACGAGAAGATCGTTAAGTTTGCTTTGTTGGATTTAAACAAGTATAAATTCCAGCTTGGCAAGAGACAGGTGGAATGAAAAATGGATTACATTTCTTTTGTGCTTTTACAAATGTATATTTTGTATCTATCTATCTGTCTATTTCTCTACCTATCTACTATTTTTTTTTTTTTCTCACAATGGGCTGTATGCAGTGAAATTTGCTAAGGAATGACTTAGACTCACAGTGTAAAACACACGAAGTGATGGCAGTATTGTGTCTGAATATAATAAACATAAAATTTAACTCATTTAGCTTCAGCGATGTAGTAGTTCAACATCCCAGCCAAGCCAGCCCAAGTATTTAATGAAGAGTAGGGAAACTGTTGCAGGGATTGTCATCTCATCTCAAATGTCCTCAGGACATATGAATTTTTTTTCATCAATTACAGAGGGGTACAGGATAGTTTGCTCAGATTCAGTGTACAGCTTTTGGAAAATAAATGCAATAAATACTTTGAGGAAACTAATAATATTTGTGTGTGAGAGATAAACCAATGTTTTGTAAGGAAGTACAGAAAAATTGTAATTTGCTTGGTAAGCTTTGTAATTTCTGCATGTGGATCTACCCTTGTGGTGCAGACAACTGGAAAAGAGCCCATTTCAACAATTTAATTTAATTAATACCTTAAGTTTGAAGTACTAATTGGAATCAGCTGAATTTTATCCCACATAATCCGAATTTCTTTTACAATGGGGAAAAAAAGAATGGACTAAAGGGGAATAGGGTAGACAGAAAAAAGGTCATTGTGGAACAAAAACAATGAGTGAAAATATCTATAAGGTCAAAAAATATGCCCAAAGTACATTTGTGCACAAATACGCAAAAAACCCCAAGAGCTATTTTTCTCTTTTTCCACACACCCCCGTGCCCCCATATCCCCCTGCAGCTGAAAAAGAAACAATCAACCAAACCACAACTATTTTTCTTGAATAAGACTTGGGAGAGAAACAGAACATTTAGAAACTTCAAGGAACAGAGAACTGCTACGTTACTTGTACTACCACACTTGTGAAGCATTATACAGAGTTTCTGCATAGCTCTCCTGGGGGAGCTGAAGAGTTCAAACCCTCTGCACTGTGAATTAAATGGAGGAGTTAGTTTGAAGCATTTTATGTATCTGTAAGAAATAGATTTCCTTGCTGTGATTTTATGTTTGATGTGCAATGAAAGTGGTGAGAAGAGAATACAATCAGTTGAAGAACTACAATATGAGCAAGGAAATTTTACATTAATTTTTCATTCAAATATGCACAATGCAGAAAGAAAGTTAGAAAAAAGTATCAAGGAGATGTGATAATAGACCATGAATAGAATAAATAGGAAAACTCAGTTTTGAGGAATTAAATCTTAAGGTATAGGACACAGCAGTGGCAGAGAAATGACAGCAAGAGACATCATTCTGACATGTACATACCCACACAGCTTAGGAAATATTGTAAAGCAAATCCTTTCTGTAAAATTCTTTCAAAATGCCCATCATGACAATGACAATTGAAAGACAGAGAGCTGTTCAACAAAGAAGGAGAGTGATAAAGTACAATGAAGAATGAGGACAGAAGGGAACTCAGAAAAAAAAAAAAAAGCTTGGGGAAGAGTAGGGAAGTAAATGGACAGACATCTATTACAGCTTTAAGAAAACAGGAATGTAATTATTAGAATGATCTTTATGCTTTACAGTTATTTTTTGTCTCACTTGGAAGTTTTTTTTGTGATTATAAATTAACATCAGTTGTGTTTCAAAGGAATAAGTGTCACCCATGAACTGGAACTAGTGTAAGTGACCTTCAGTGTCTTTAAGTAAGATTATATATGCTGTGGATTAGGACATAGTGAACATTGTATTGGATGCAGCTGATTAAACTCTGGGGCAGCTTGCTCAGACATCTGGTTTAAGTGTTCATCCTTGGGCAATGTTGAAAAGCTGATTGGGCAAAGCTCTGAGAAACTGCTCAAGATGACCCTGCTTGAGCAGGGAAGTTGAACTATACAATTTCCAGAATTCCAAGAAAACTGTAACCATTCTGTGTTCCTCTCAGCATTCAATAGCAAAAATGTATGTGAAAGAAGCAGGGACTGCTAAAACCTACTTTAGAATATTCATTCTTTTTTCTTGTGATTTATTATAGAGCTTGGTATTATAATTAAGAACAGGTAGGCAGCAAATCATAGTTGTGCTTTGTTCTGTAGATTTTTTTTTCAAAAGAAATAAAAAGTGTAGCCTGTATTGCAGCTGTCACAAATTATACTACTTTTTTACAAGATGATGGTTGCCTATTGAAAACATGGTAAGACATCGTTTATAATCATTTTTCTCAGTTCATAAATATAAGGATATTGTTCTTATCACAAGAATATACAGTTATTGTTTCCTTCTCAGATAACATGCCAGATCATAGTTTTTACTATTCACAAGGTATTCATTTTTCTTCTCTATTTCAGTAGTTTTTGATTTGGACTTTAATTTTGAAAGGTAGCCCACTGAGAAGTATGAATATGTGAAGGAAATATTTATAATTTATAATTTTGAGCTGATATTTAATTTCATATTGATTTTATTCATCTGATGCTTAGCTTTATTATTTTCTCCTTTTCTTTCTTCAAAAGAAAAAGTTGTATATAAGGGTATAGCTAATTTATTTTCCTAAACATATGTCTCATGTTGCTCAAGTAGCTATATATATATGTTTGTTTTTTTTTTAAAGATGAAGACAAATACAAGTCATGGGAGGGTGCTGTCATCATCAGAGATGAACTTGCAACTGCATGTTTGATTAAGCAGCAGGTGGTGGCACATTTGTTGAAATGGACCATTTGTTGTATTAATAAGGTCAAAGAGGTATCTATTCATTATGTGCAAGGTAATGCCAGTCCACAGATACTGTTCAAATCCTGTCAGTCTCTGGTTTGGAATCAAACCTGCGTATGCAATATGGCTTGAAATATAAAGAGAGAAAAATTATGGTAGTTGGACCGCTTTGCTTTTGCTAAGCAAACACATCCACTGGGAGAATAGTTTTCATTCTGAGCCTTTTCCAAGAATTATTCTATTTATCTTTGATGTGTTTTTTTGCACAGTCATTAATGGAAAATCCTCACCTCCTCCAGAGAACTGGAAAATGCAGTAAAGAAGCAGTGTGAATTAGGTCAGTCCTGTGTGATAGAGCTGAGACAGAGCTGTGCTGAGTGTAACAGGCTCCACTGAGATGCAGTTTCTTCGAGCACATTGTTTAATAGGAAAGAGAGCTTCATGAAACAGGGCTGGCATGGTTCTAGTTAGCTTAGAGAAATCTGAAGAGTTTGAATCTGTCTTCACCCTTTTATGTACATTTGTTTATAAAGATGTGTTTTTACCTAGGGTAGCCAGGCAGGTATATAGCATATTTACACAGTCATTATGCAGGTACCAGCTCCCTGCTATACTGAAGGGTGTGAGTAACCAAATAGTGCACAAGATTTGAACAACAGAGTTAAGAAACTGCAGTTCTGTTTTTCCAACTATGATGTCCTGAATCTCCTGTCTTCTTATCTTTTGTCTTAAAATACATTATTTCTGATCACGCTGACAAGTTCCACTTGGCAAAAGATTGCTGGTAACATGTGAATTTCAATCTCCTTCTTGCATACTAAGTATTTGTTTGTAGACATTGATAAAAATGCTTAGGAAAAAAAAAAAGGCTAGTTTTCACAAAGTAATTTAGTTCTTATCAGATCTCGGCAATTTGTCTTTAGAAAAGATGTGGGCTGGTCACAACACAGTATAGACATATACAAACAGGAACTGGCATGATTTATGATATCCTTACCTCTAAATCTTCATTAAATGCACATTTTTTAAGATTTCTGTTGAAGCCCATAGAATCATATTAGGAGACACAGTTTTATTTGTGGATCAAAGTAGATAGGAAAGCCATGTACTCTCTTGCCTAAGAAATTAATTTTTTTCTAGCCTCCCCAACTTTTTGAGACATACATCTTACTACTGTGATATATCACAGGAAATAGACTGTAAAAGAGAGGTAAAGAAAGTCCAAGAAGTATCTGAAATCATGAGGGAGCTTAAAATTAAGTTTTAGGGAAATGTTTAAATTTTTCACATGATGAGGCCCAGGAGAGCAAAAAACCTACATCTCACTAACCACTCTTGGAACTTTCGAGCCTGTGCAATGCAGATAAATTACATATTTTGTGAAGGTAATGCAAACTTTTGAAAAAATATCATAATAATTGCATGCTGAATTAAGACAAAAATGGTATTTACTTCAAGTAATTAATTAAAGAAATTCCCAAAAAGCCCCTCAAAACAAAATAAAACAAAACAAAACAAACAAACAAACAAACAAACGAAAAACAAAAAAGGAAAATATTACTGTTCCTAATCAGAATAAACAAATTTATAATTAAATTAAATTACTCATTCAGCTGAAGAAGTTTCCTGAATAATCTTTTATTCTCTTTCCTTCCACTATACTGTGAATATATTTTTCCATTTTAAAGAGAATTACAATTACAATTAAAATCATTGCTCCTAGATGCGGTGTTCTTAGTGAAGTTTTATTTATGGAACTTATTGAAATTGATGAAATCAAATCACCTCAGAATTATGACCTTCAACCAAACTTATTTATTCAGCATCTGTACGTTATCTACAAAAATTTGATGTAATTTGTGCACAGATGACATCTTTTTTTTCAAATACTCACTAGCATAGGTAAAAGCTTACATTCTGGTAGCTTAAGTAGAGATTCAACCCATTTTTTAAAACCAGTAACTAAATTCTTCTGCTCCTCTCCCCTCATCGAGCACCCCTCCCTTGTGTTTACAATGAAGTGTGGAAGTTTGGCCAGAGTGAAGTAAGTGACATAGAACATCATGCAAAGTGCTTGCAGAAGGAATGAAAATCATAAGGTTGTAATAATGAGATTTCTCTTATCCATAGCAAGTGAAGGATAGGACACATTAGTTCAAAGCAAACAGAAGAGCAGAGAAATTAGCAGAAAACTAGGCTCCTTCTCCCACAGTCCAAAGCTGAAAAGTCTGAGAAAACAAGTGACTTTGGGCTGACAGATGTCCACAGCAGAAATGTCATTTTCCACTGCCTTGATGATCATCTGGATATGTGAAGTTGTACTTTATCCTCAAGCTCTCTATTATACATATACTATTTTCAATGAGCCAAAATTAATCATTATATGGAAACTAAACAAAGTATTTCAGGATCTTATAAATGTCAGGGTATGTCTAGGCTGCTTCCTAAACTAGGAAGGGAGGCATGGATTGTAAACACTTGATTCCCCATCATCCATCATGCTTAACTATCACCTCACTTCTTCAGACTGCTCAAATTAACTCCCTCAAAGACAAATCCTAAGCATGCTTCCAAACATTGTTCACTTCAGGGATTCCTAAAAGGAGTATGAATAATCCTGCATTGAATTTGTTTCCCTTTTTCCTAATAGGATTTAAACAAACTTATATTTTTGGATACCTAAATATACCTTCAGCTTTATAAAATAACAGCACTGGTCCTGTATGATGCAAGACAGCCCTCCCATTGTATTTAGCAATCTGAACTGGAAAAAATACACCAAAAAGACCCACACTTTAGTTCTTCAAGAGTGTGGCTTGAGCCAGAATAGCCACAGAGACATAAAATGACTAGTGTGTAGGCTGCCAGTTTTGCCCACAGAGAGTGGGCTTGAGGAGTGAGCATGGATCAGACAGGATCACCTGGCCTCAGGAGTAGGAGACAGACTGATCTTTTATTAGCATAATAAGGCATTGCTGGGTGATGATATTCTCTCTCCCCACTGATGAACACGAGATAACTTACCAGAGACATTTGTTAATTCCTCAAATTACAGTACCATACCATTTTTCTGTGTTGCATTTGTTAGGCTGCTGTGCCATCTCAATTTTTCTGTTACAAGGGAAGTTTCATTCTAAGTTTCTGTTATTAGGTAAATTTAATTGTTTTCATCCTCCAGTGGATTGCTTACTACCTTAGATTCTACCCTTCCTGTACATTGAAGAAAACCTTCTGGCATGCTCACTCTGTCCAAAAGTTCCCATCCTCTGCCAGCTTAAGAGGTCTGATGTGACGTTATTTTTAAAGATACCATCAATCAGTTATGCTTCTTTGAAACCACATCTGGGCTCACCTTTAAGGTTTGACCAAGTAGTGCAATTCTTGAAAAGCTGTGTGGTTTAGTTTACATAGTCCAGCCAGAGAATTTATAATATGAGCACAAGGAACAAATATAATTGTGTTTTTGATAGCTAATCTTACGTCGTTCAGAGAAAGTTCTTTGGCTAGCATACACCCCATTACCCTTTACAGCCTAGAGCCAAAAAGAATAAACAACTTTAACCTTATTAACCCTTTGAAGATATTAAACAGACTTTTTGTCTCTACAGGACCTCTCCCTTAGTGACACATGCCACTCCATCTCCAAATATTTGGCAAACACAAACTTTCACATTAAACTTACTACTCAGATACAAATTGGAATTTTATCAAGATTGAGTTGTTATTTTATGTTTACTTCATAGTTTCCTATAAAGTGAAGACCTTATTATGGGCTCACTGCAAGTGTATGGGAAGTATTTTGCAAAGTCCTAGTGAAGCTTATGATACGAGGGGAGCAGTTTTAGTACAGGTGGCGTCAACCACCCAAGAGTTGTTCAGGTTGAGAGGATGCACACAGCATGACAAGCAGGTGCTATTTGCAGTGAAAATTAGAGTGGACCAGGGATTTCTTCATTTTGCCAGCATAATGAAAAAAGAGATTTGTCTGAGAGTAAAAATGCTGTTTCTTTCTTCCAGCTGTACAGAGCAAAGTCAGTCACCAGATGTGGTGTTGCTGATGTACACAGATCTTATTATAAAGAATGATTTCTTCCTGAAGGAACGATCTCAAAGCATAGGAGTGTTTGACTGAAATTCTTTCTCTTCTGATCCATGCAGTTAGTCAATAATTAACTTGGATAGTTCCACCCTTCTGTTTTTGTAGTTAAATTTCTAATTGTATTATTATAATTTTTTTCAAACATGGCAATCATTTTAACAAGTCATTTCAGACTTTTGCCAATGACTTCTCTATGTCAAGCATGCTTTTGTTTTAGGGTTTATAATTTTAACACTGCTAGAAACACGTTTATTTCAACAAATCAAGATTTTTTTCCCATTGGTATCCAATTACCTTTATTTTTTTACTGTTGGAAACTGTGAAATAGTACTAATTAATACGTCAATTATAAGTCCACATTAAGAGCTCATTTAACCTATGAATGTCAAAAAGCTTAGTTTAAAAAAAACAATAGTGAATATACGATGATGATAAAAACTCTTAAATAAGAATGCTGGAAGGAATCAGATTAGATAAGCACACTTATTACACTTAATCCTTTGTGGGTTTTGCTTTTCTGAATGGTTATAGGTCTTCTGCTACAAGTATCTGCATTGGCAAGTTTGCAAAACTTTCCAGTTTTCCCTTATGTAAAGTACTCAAAGGTTCAAAATTTGCGTAGTATCAATCATGGACAGAAGTGAAAGATGATTAATTTAGCTGTAATTAATAGAAGATGGATTTCCTCTGAATAGCTGTATGGCCACAATCATTTATTAGAAAATGTAGAGCAAGTTTGTGTAGCCTAATATTAATTAGGGTGTTTTTCTGAGTCAGTGATTTTAAAATCAGTAGGGTAGTCAGTGGAGCTCAAAAAAAGAATTTTTATTTTAATTAATTAACAGAATCTGTCAAGAATAAGACAATTGATAGTGCTTTTGATATTTCTGCTGTTGAAGGCAGATTTTTGCTCGATTGCATCCTACTCTTCATTGAAAGCATTTCCATTGGCCAACTTTATTATTTACCAGCAAAGTGAATTACACTTGGGTAATTGGTAGTTGAGTAGTTGGTATAAAATAGTACTCTTAGAGAATTCTTTCTCTTTTTTCACGTTTTTTAAAATTACTAAAAGGTCAGTCTTGTCAATAGAGAATCCTGTTCCCAGAAGACAAGCTCTACCATAAGAGAAGAAAATTTGCCACTGGAGATAATTTTAACTGGATTAAGTGAATTCATTTTCTGATGGAAAGAAATAAGAGGAAAAAAAATGAAAATAATGGTTTACAGGAATATCATAGATAGATTAGATTTGGGTTTTTATTTTCTATTTATCCTTGTAGGTGCTGTGAGATTTTCAGAGAAGAGAGAGGTACTGCTTACTAAAATAAGATAGAATAGATAAGAAAAAGAAGGCAGAGATATTTTTAATAAGATTGCTTGTGTAGCTGATTGTGTTTAACCCAGATAGAAGAATATCTTGGGATGAAACCGATAATTTGTTTTTATTGAAGTGCCAATAGTTATCAAGTATTCAGCATTTAGAAATTCTCAAACAATGTCAAGTCTGGAGCCCAAATTAAGAAAGATTTAAAGCTGTAAGACTGATTTAAATGAATAGCTTGATGTTTAGTTGTAAAACTTTAGAGCAGCAAGCATCAGGTTTTTGCTGATTCTGTAGACTAATATACTACCCTTTAATTCAGACTAAATTCAGATCATGAATGGATCACGAGAAAATGAGACTCATCATTCTGAGCTAGTCAAGCCTAATATATTTCCTCTGTTATTTCATACCAGCCATTGTGAAAGGATTAGCAATCTTCTTTAGAAGAAATTCAGGACTAGAGAGACACCTGCCAAGGCAGGTAAGATGTGAATTGCCAGCAGTTCTCTGGAGAGAGGCACACACCTGATCTTAATTGTGGTTCAAAGCAGGATTATTCAGTTTCCTGAACACTGCATTCACTCATACATTATTGGGAAAAGAAGAAAAGATGCAAATATGTAGAGGGGTTTGAATCTCTTCCATGCTACCATGCAATACTAAAGAGCGGCCTGAAAACATAGAGAACAATCTAGAATAAGAAAATTAGGAGACATAAATTTTCAAGAAGATGTCAAGATGGAGAAGACAAAATAAATTTATAAGACCCCAGAAGTAGAGAATCATTGCATATACCAAGCTTGAAGCAGTGACAAGTTAGATTTGGTCAAGTATAAGGTTTGCTGAAATACTTTTGAGGTTATGCAATTCCAGATTAAAAAAATTGTTGCTGATTTCTGATGTCCTTTAGTTTTCTTCCTTTTTATCCCACTTTTATTATTTCTTACCAATGTTTAAAACAGTTGTAGAAATATTTGGAATGTAATGAAAGTTCAGAAAGGAAATTTAATTTCAATGAGCTTTTTGAAAAGTATGTCTATTAAAAATAAGTATTTTACCACAAGAACTGTAATCTGAAAGTTTAAACACATCAGGGACAATATGCCATTCATTTTGTCTAGTAAAATACATAAAAAGTACTAAGGATTCCAGATAAATTGGATGATGCCATTTTTTCACTGAATGCTCCCTATCATATAGGTAAAAAAAAAAAAGGATTGTATTTGTCTTGGGAAAAAAATAAAGATGATGAAAAAAGATTTCACCATGATACTCCCTTAATTTTTTTTCCTTCAGACTGAAATAATAGTGCTACTAGTAGAAAAAGATCTTCTTTTTACGTATTTATATGTGCGAGCATGTTTTAAAGAAATATTTAATAATCTTAAATGCTAAACAAACACAAAGCTGAAAAGTAGCCCAAGCACCCCTGAGATCAATAGAATGATACAAGGACAGAAGGACAAGGACAGAAAGAGCGGTATACAGGTCAAGGAGGAATCAAAGTGTTTAAAGTTTTGTGAGTAAGGTTAATATGTTAAAATCATAGAACTCCTCAGTTATCAGAACAGGCCAGAGATGGTATAAACCACTTAAACTCTTCAAAACACACTCAGTTGTTGTTTCCTCTTGAGGTTGTGTTTTTTGTGCATGATTTCTCAGGAAACCTTCCCAGTCGTTCTACTGTTGGACTTGTTCACCAGAAAATTGTGAGAGGATTCTACAATTTTAGAATACTTCTATCCTAATAATCCTGAAATTTAGTGGACAGTACAAGGTTTGATTTGTCAGATTTGTGATATAATCCAAATCCAAATAATATAAAGAAACAATAGTACCCTGGAACATACGGTTGCAGCTACCTGGTTAGAGGAAGAATAGAAATTTTTGAAACATGGCTTAGCTATAATATAGCAGAATCTGGCTGTTCCTTTTGTTAGCACTTAATCACTAGCAGGCAGAGAGGAAATTTTTTTTTTTTTAAGTAGAAGTCAGATTGTCCTGGAACTCCTATTTGAATTCCTTGTTACTAACAAAAGGAAACTTATATTTTCATTATATATATTGGTGGATCTTGTGGCTGAGAGTTGTGAAGAACTTTGCAAACAGAAGCAAGCAAACAGCTGCCAGGAGAAAAAACCTCAAACACCAACAAGCAACCCCCAAAACCACAGAGTGATATTTGAATGTAGTTTTTTAAAAGTTTATGTGATTTTTCACTTCTCCTTATTTTAATTATGTTTTTCAACCTAAATAACCATAAATTATAAATGACCAGAAAAAAAAATACCCCAATATGTTTTGGGATAAATATCTTTTTCCAGAACCATAGGAACCTGAACACTTCATTTATTCTTCTTCCTAGTGCTGTCAAAAGCAGACTGAAAAATAGGAACATATTTATGAACAAAATATAAATATTTCTATTGAAAAGAGTGCTTAAAATATTAAATACTTTTAATAACATAAAATATTTCTTAATCTCAAATGGCCTGTGAAATATTTCAAATTTAACTTCTTATTTTGCCCAAATGTTAGCACTATTTTTCTCAGATAAATCAATTATAATCACTCAGACTCGACTTTTTAATTTATTTTATTTCTGTTGGTTTTCTTTCTGCTTTTTTTTTTTTTCCTCCCCAGGCAGAGTTCTTTGCCCAGAGCTTCTAAGATTAAAAAAAAAAAAAGTTTAAATCCAAATGAAATACCATTTCTGGAAAATTACATTTTAGATTTGAGGACACTCAAAGTATGTCTACACTCTCTTTTTTTCAGGAAAAGTTCATGAATCGAACTTTCACTATTTATGCAAACTCTTGAGGGTCAGAAGTTCAACAATTTGAAAGAAGTACAATTTTTTTCAGAAGTCTCACAGTAAAATATAAAATGGGGCAATTTAGCTGGAGTGTTTGCAAGCAACTTTTAGAAGAAAAATTTGTATTAGTGCACTAAAGTTTTCTTATAAAAGGAGTTCATCAGAGACTGATAAGCAAGGGATGTGTGATGGAGTCACAGAACGTTCCTCTGGGCACATTGCTGTGGTTCTGATGAGACCCTGGGGGAGCTATTGCTACTTAATACTAATATGTGTGGAGAAGCAGACTTAGTACCAGATCCTTTTGCTGCTATTCTAGTAGTGTCTCTTTAGTCTCAGTGCTAGTAATTCCAAATATATAGAAGACACTAATGAGAAACTGTAAAAATTAATTAAAAAGTCCATAAAGTTCTATCTGTGCACATAAGAATATGAATTTTTAAATGAAGTACCATGAAGTAACAGAACTAGTGAGAAGTTTTATGCTCTACCATAAAAATAGAAATCTCAGCCTTTCACTAAAATGAAATTTCCATTTTTATTTCTGATGAGTCATGTGATTTTACAGCACTGAATTTGCTAATAGTTAGGGGATTCCTGCCACATTGTGTGGCAGAGTAAAATTCAGTTGCCAAATTTGAATTAAGAGAATAAAATAAATTAACTATTTTTAATGAGGGATGTATTTAATACTACCCTGAGGGTTTAATCTCAATAATAGTTTCATTGTGTATAGGTAGAATATGGGTCATAATAACAAAAGAATTTAAAATTATCATACTAATATCACCTTTACATCTCAGATCTATATCATATATGCTCATATGCTCATATATGCGCATATAAATACGTAAAAAGTCTTGGAATTTCTCAGAAGGCATTGAATCAATACCTCATATTGACTTCTTTGAAATAGTTGCCTCATCACTCTAAAACTTTGATTGTGTAAACCACATATATACAAATTGTGACATGAAAATGCTAAATAATAACATTCGAGTGTGAAGAGTCTGAAGTTGATCTAAGATGAATTGTTATTGCCATAGCTGAACAAAGCATATTTCTCCAAAATATCCTTCTTGAAACTCTTGATGAGCTTTTCTTTCTAAGGCATGTAGAGTTTGTAGGAACAGGTAACAGGAAAACCAGGCCCACAAAGGTGATAGAAAATAGGGGGAGAAAACTTCAAGCTGAATCCAGGTTGGGAACAAATATTCTGAGCCTGACTTCATTTTGTTAATTAGTAAGAGTGTAATGAGAAAAGAGCAGCAGGCACTGTGGGGAAGAGGGGGGAGGATAGCAAGGGGTGCAGTGAAAGGTTTAGCCCTTGTGTAACAGGGAGAACAGGAGATAAGCAATTACAGGCTATGAAACAGCATTAGCAGGAGCTGAGATGTGGGGTGACTTTCAGGGGACCATAAAACTGGTGTTCTCAGAGAACAATTCTTGTGTAAGAAAGTGTATAATGTAAGTCTGTAAGTATTTCCTCTGTTTTCTGGTTGCTTGTGCTCATGAGCAAATACCTTCAGGGTGACCCTGGAATAGAAACAAGATTTTTAAGCTCAGATTTTATACAGTGTATGTCACTGCATTATCACATAATGAGATTCCGTACAACAGATGGTTCCATATTTCACAAGGAATATACTGTCTACACCAAATTACTAGGAGTTACTTCCAAAATAATTTTAACTCCCATTAATAAAATTGATTTACTAGATTTAGTATTTATGCTCTTTTTGGAAGACTCATCAGATTTAAATGTCTGACTCACATATAAGTCTAAGTGTTAAAACATTATGATCTGCCCTGGGTGATAAAGTGAAGCAGTTTACAAAGTAAATGACATCTACAGCCACTCTAGCAGTCAGCTAATAGTATGAACACATTTGGGGGCATGGCATCTTTTCCCAGAATGCTAGACAGAAGCACAGGGTTCACTTGGAGTCCACAACCAGCTGTTTATCAGTGTCAAAATAGTCTATAACAATGTGACTTTGTTTATTCTAGAAGTGCCTTTGTACTATACAAGCATTACATAGTGTTATTTGACAGTGAAGAGCTTAATATCTTGCCAGACTACAGCTGCCGAACTTCCAAATCAAAGTACCTCACTCTTGAAAATGAAAGAAAACCAATGTGAATGATTCTGTTCTAATGAAGTGTGGGCCTTCTCTCGGGAATAAAAATATGATAATTCATATAACTGAAGCATTCCATGTAAATTGTCAGCCATTCAAATTAAAGAAGTAACTAATGAATCGCTGCATGCAAGATTGCATGGTGATTAGCAGTACAATATTTAATATCAACTGATGTTATCAATCATTTCCCACTGTAATTACCCAAGGTGTTGAATAGAAATTTGCTTTTAAAGAACATTTCAATAAAAGGAGTAGTAATTATTACAGGTAACATGTAAAGGAGACTGTTGCCACATAGTCAGAAGTCGTCAAAAAAGTTTTCCAGTCTTACGAATATTTTATTCTTTTTCTGTACTAAGATGAAATAAATGTTTTCTGAAAATTTCATGTGCAAAGTGCGTGAGAAGCACATAGAAAAACAGTCCCTGAACTCACCAAATGCCTGATCATTAGTGAAATTGTTAATAATGGAAAAAAATATTATGTACATGGTTAGCCAGAGGCTAATATTGACAGGCCACATGACACAATATTCACTGCCAGAAATAGAAATGCATGAGTTATAAGATTATATAAGATTATAAGCACACTGGCATTTATTTTTGATAATGTAATTTTTAAGCACATTTTTTGCAAAGTCTTATATTTTCAACTGAAACAGTGTACGTAGTTATATATTTATTTATTACTACAATCTGGGGTGATGCTATTTTCTGCCTATATCATGCAAATAGTTAGTCCATGCTAACTCTCTTTTTAAGATGACCAACAAGCTACTTTTCATCATACATCACTAAAATTAAGAATTACTTTTCTTGGAGTCTGTGCAATTACACTGATGTAAGACTCTTTGTGTGATCTCTCTTAATTTTGTCTTTTGCAGGTGTTCTATTTGATTGAGTTAGTCATTAATTAGAGCTGGGACTTGCATCTGAGTTTCTTTTATCTCAGGTGTATGTAAATGACCACCAGATTAATAGATGTTCAGAACTGACAAAGTGGTTGAGGGATACATTTCTCTTTAGTTTTGAATAGAAATTTCGTCCTTGAGCTAAGTGACTTTTCACAATATAATTTTACCCAAATAGATAGTTTTGCTTTAAATTCCAGATTTGACAACCATCTCTACATAAACCATTTTCAATAGATTTTATATTAGCATTAGGTAAGGATGAGGTGGGCAGGACACCTCTAAATCATTTTAGACCCACTCTTAATTAATTTGCATTTCAAGATATTTTTAAAAAGTATGAGAGTTAATTTGACTCCATGTCCTTGGACTGTGCTATTTGTCTCACAGTAATTTATTTTTTAATTGATGGCACAGAATCATAGAACATTTGAGATTGTAAAGGACCTCTGGAGATCATCTTGTCCAACAACTTTGCTCAAGCAAAGCCACCTAGAGCCATTTATCTAGGATGATGTCCAGATGGTTGTACATTTTTTCTCACATTTCTTCATATATTTTTAATTCTCTATTTCTTTGAAATAAATCCTGGTGTCCTTAAGCTTTATTTTTTTTAACTTATGCATTAGTTCCGAGGCCAGACAAACTATTGTGAATTAAAAGTATTAAAGTGGAAGAAAATTCATGTTCCACTACATTTTGTTTCATTTCTTTTAAAGATCTGGAAAAGTAATTGCAAAAAATAAAAATAAATAGGAGGAACACCAGTACTGTTCTCCAATACCATGCCTAAGTGAGGAGCTGTTATATATTTTACACAATCTCTGAAGAGAACAGCTAGAAGAATTTTCAGAATAGAAAACTCACGACTTTTCACTTCTAAAGAGAGATCGTAAGAAGGTTACCCTCTTGCCATGCAGTTTTTAATTTGGTCCTTAAAATACATGAGATCAATATCTTTTGTTTTACTTGACAAAGAAGTTCTTGGTTAAGACATAGTGAAAGGATTGATTTGTGCCTGGCTCATTGTAATTGTAATGACTAATTTTTATTAAAGAAATCAAAAACAGCAAATTGAAGAGAATATGTTAAGGATGCCTGGAAACCTGATGTCATGCTAGGGAGATACCTACTTTTCGAGTATGCAGGAGACATTTCTTTGGTGAGTGTTTTCTACACTTTCCCCAAGCAGTCTCTGTTATCAGAGAATCTTTTTCAATATGAGCACACAGAGTTTTCATGAAGTGTTTAGAAATGTGTTTTTAGAAGACTGTCAGTGGAGCCAGGAAGACAGCTAAGCTAGCCAGGACCAGAGCAGGGCATGAAAAAAACAGGAAGACTGAAGGGATTTGAGCTAGTGTTCCCTATTCAGACCCAAGGCTATATAGCTCTCTCACAAGCCTCAGCTGGGAATCCTTTCCTACTGTTAGGCATATAAAGTAAATTGTTCACTACAGCAAGTCATGCCTTAGTTGCTGAATAGCAGACATCATCCTAAAGCAAGGATTGGCAGAAAACAGAAGCCTAACAGGCTCTGCCTATGTTGTTTCATTTAAAACAAAACAAAACAAAACAAAACAAAGCAAAACAAAACCAAAACCAAACCAAATCAAACCAAACAGCCAAAGCAAATGAAAAATCAAAATAATAAAAAAATGACCATCCTAATGAGATTAGCTTAGGTTTATACTTCCTTGTACTGCTCTCTTCTAAAACCTATGTGGCTTGGAGAGGGCAAAAAGGAGTAGTCCTAAATAACTAAGCAAGCAAGCTTTAGAACAGGGTTGATGATCAGGGATCCAGTGCTCCAGCTTAACTGAGATTTTTTTGGTAGACAAAGAGAATCAAAATGGACATGGCTCAAGAACCTAGCCATGATGAACCTGACCGGTGAAGGCCATGCTTTGTTTCATTTGGAAATGTAGCAATTGTACACTGTGATTCAGAGTAGGAGTCTTGAAACGCTTGCTCTCTTATAGCTGTAGTATGTAATTCAATTGAATAAGTTATTATATTGATCTGTTGCAAAGAAAGATTAATAACTTCACTGCTGGGATGCACTCATTAGTCTTGAAAAATGTCAGCTATGAATTAAGGTGCCTACAAGTGGTAGGGGGATGCTGTACTACTTTTAAAGCTCCAGACCTCCTATTTCCTGTGAGTAGACCACAGAGAGAAAAAAACACCCTGGTGATGAGTAATTCCTGCTCTTGATACTCCTGATGACCTTCTTGAAAGCTGAAAAGTAAAGAATTTTACTTGATCAAAATGTGCTCTTCATTAAATTATATTTTAAGACCATACTTATTCTGAAACAGATAAATGGCTTGTCTATGCATGTGGTGTGACCCTATTGGCAAGACTTGTGTTACTGTTGCATTGAGTTGTATTTCTAAGCATAACAAATGGAAATTGCATTATCCATTTCACTAAAAATAATGAGGTAAAGGAAATGTTCTTGTTCAATACCTGCTAAAATGGCCTACAACCTTCCTCCTCCCTTGCCACAAGCAGATATTTGATTGTTTCTTGGCTAAAATGTAACAAATTTCTGCCTACACTTCTACCTCAGGCCTTCTTCCCTCTTCTTCTAAGTAGATCAGTGCCCCTTGTTATGCTGAAATTAGTAGACCTTTGCTACAAAATCCCCAAATGATCAGTTTTAAAATAAAATCTGATCTTTTTTGGTTGTTGTTTTGTTGGTTTTTTTTTCCCTTTTAAACCCAAATAATTTCAGTGAACTTATTTACAGCACAGCTCTGCTAACAGTTGTGTCAGTGCAACTAAGGCAGCAGCAAACTGGGATATTCAACTAGAAGTAATCAGCCAGAAAGAGACAAAATTTGGAGTCTAAAATCCCAGAGAGGAAATATATCACTGAAATTCACCCTAGGATGGAACAACACAGTGGTGCTGAATGAATGGTTCTGAAAGAACACGTGCAAACACTTTGCTCTGGTACATGAGGGATTGCTTTATGTTCTGCAGTATAATGCATTCAGATTCAGACATAGTCAGTTTACTGTTTGTAAACTGGAAAACAAAACAAAACAAAAAACAGAGCCTCTAGTAGCAATTCCTGAAAAGAAAGAATGAAAAAAAAAAAATCCTCAGGGTAAACTGTCAGTCTACATTGCAATCTTAATAAAAAGGAACAGTTGAAAGGAATCAGGCCTCAAAGTAATAACCATGTCAGAAACTGACTCTGTAAACCCATATCACAGAATTATTTTGATTTATGTTTGTAGTATAGAAAGAAATACCAGAGAGAGTGTACAATAAAATTTTACTAGAAAGAAGTCTCAGAATTTGGTCTCTGTGCAGTTTGCTACTCAAAAGTCTTGCTCAAGAGGGCCATAAACCTACTTTAACGGAAGTTACTAATTTGCCTACTGTGTGTTGAGTCACCTAATTGTTGTTTAGGTTGATGTAATTGCTATGATAAAAGTAGTAAAAGGAACTAAACTAGACTTTCAGAGCTACAGAATGATACCCTCATTAAATTTAAAGATGATCACTAAATACAATCTGATTGGCTATTAAGACATTTCCCTGTGTTAATTCTGCATAGTAAAATGTTTTACATCATGTATCAGACAACATAGATAGAACAATGCCAGAAATGAATAGAGCTGTTTGAAGTTTGATTACCCAATGCATCCCTTCCTTATAATTTTCTGATTTCTCTGTTCATAATTTTGGTTTCTTTATAGCCCATATTGGAAATGAGCAGCTTCTGAGAAAAAGTCTGATGCTTACAGGAAAGTGATGGTGAGGCAAAATACACAACTTCTGTTAAGCATGTGAATAACTCTTGGAGAGACTTTTGTTAACAAACAGACTTCTCCTTGCCTTAGTTTCCATGTTTGAAAAAACTGTAATTTCTCTGCTTGCACAGCATGCTCTGAGTTTGAAACATTACACTTTTTACTGACCCATGTGGTGATCCTAAAATACCATTTAAATACTGAAGAAAAGGTTTGGATGCTGAATAAAACAGCAAAACGGAAGAATAAACTAAGAAAATCCTTATTATATGTCTGCAGAAAACAGCTACAAAAAAAGATGCCCAGGTTCTGCTAAATGATTTTTGAAGGGTGATCTACCAGTTTTGTGTGGAAAAATAAAGAGAGGAAAAATACCAGCCGACAGAATGGCCTTAAAAATAAATTACTTTAAAAGCAATGTTCTGTATCTGCTTTTTTATCAATTTCCAAAATTACATACAAAAGAGCAAATTAAATTCGAGATGCTAATATCTGCGCACTCCAGCTACAGGACTCTGCTAGTCCATTATGTTATTTCAGTATTTTTTATATGTTGTCATTACTAATGATTGTTTTATACTTTCTCTTGAGTGAAGAAGGGTTTTCCTGATTTTTGCTTATAAAATATATAAATAATTATATTTTAAAAATAAACAATATGTGCTTATAAAAGAGAGACTGTAATTGAATTGAATTTTCTTCATTTCCATTTTTGTGCAGAAAGAGTGTCCAAATTAGTATGTGTACTTGCAGGCAGTCATGAATTTATACATAAAAAATTCAATACATTCCTTGTTGCCTCTGAACTTTACCTCCTATACTAGAAGATTCTATGAGACAAATGTACAACTAAAAAGATGCTACATAATTCCTCTTTTAATTACCAGGAAAAGTGAAACTTGTTCATCTGGGAATCAGTAAGGTCTTTCAGGAGGGGCTGCTGAATCAAACTTGTATTTACACTGTTCTCTTTTCCTCTGAGATTTGTTCTCTTAACTTAGCTCACTGAAATTTTCATTCAACGCTACTCGGAATCATGTTGAAATTCTGTATATGATTACAGTCAGCATTTTATAAGTCTGTTGTCAAGTTCTTCCTCACAATGCCCATGCTGTTACTCTAAATGTAACGGAGTGCCTCAATAGGCTCAGGCATGATTATTGCAGTAATTGACTCCATATATTAATTTTGGAATAAATGACTCCTTGACCTTCATATTTGGTGAGTGAAATACATTCCTTCCTGGCAATTTGGGTTGGAATCAGACTTGTTTGTTTGTAATAGCATCTTTCTTTAGGCTAGAAAATAACATGCATACTGAATACACATACTAAGTAATATGTATTTTCTTATTTATGATGATGAATTCTATTTCAAGTATTAATTAGACAGTTCACACCTACAAGTCTCTAAGGTATTGCCTATATTTTAGGGGACATTATATTTTACACAAATTGTATTGAAATCAAGTCGAAAAGATTTCATTAAATATTCTTTTTCACTATTGAGATTTTCCACATTGAGAGATAGAGAAAAAAGAAGGACAAATGGACAGACAGAGAGCAAAAGTCAATGATCATTTCAAGACCAATCCAAGGAACATCAGGGGCTCTAAATTCTACCTCTTGAGTACTGTAAAGAAAACAGACACCAAATACAAACAACCAAATAGGATACAAAGAAAACAAAAGCATCAAAAGGAAAACTGAATTTATGATCATGTTTGTAGGTGCAAAGCCTCCCCTGTATGATTACTGCATGCCCATCTAAGTACAGCAGTAAATAACAGGCATTAGCAAAAGAAAAAAAAATACCATATCAATTAGGTACTTACTGTGCACTTCTGTAACAAAAAATGCTTAATATGGATAAATTATAAAGTGAATGCATGTTTGACATCTTGTGGTCCATTTCCTTTGAAATATGCACTTGAATGTTAATATTAGATTCCATAAACAAAGGCCACCCACAACAAAGATGAAAGAACATAAAAAGCCTGAAGTTGACAGTATAAGTACCAAATCTGATGGAGCACAGCAGTTATAAAAACATAAAACATGTTGAAAACATCATAATTATAGCTGGTTAGAGATCAAAGAGATATGTGCAATAAAAGCAAACATAAACAATCAGATAAGACATATTAAAAAAGAGTTCTGCTGTAAACTTGAACGATAACTATGAGGTAATATTTAGCTGACATTATTCAATTAAAAATAAAATGATTTTATGACATTGATTTTTTAAATTATTTGCTTGGTGCGGTTTCAAAATTAAGCAAATATGTTTTGAGTATGAACACATGTTTTGGATTTATATAGGCTTTAGGATGTGAGTATATATGTGCATATACATACATGCACATATAAATGTATGTATACGTACATATATACACACATTTGTAGGAGTGCATGTTCATATTTCTTAAGACTGTGTAAGAGGAGATTTTATATGACGTATTATGGATAACTGGTAAAACCTGAGAGAAAATATTTCATAATCTGCAGCATACCAGTGTGCATTACTCTAAGATGGTTCTTAAAGTGATATTATGGAAGTATAATACTTGAAATTTCAACAAAACATGGTACCTGCAATGGAGAAGTACCTATCACACACTAAGTTCCATCAATTTTACATTATTTTTTGTTTTTTTTTTTCCTTCAGGAGATTTCTTGCCAGAGTGTCCATGGCAACAGGTGTCTTCCCCAACACAGTCTACCTCAGAAAATATTGAACTGCAAATGGATGTCTTCTAACTTTAGAAAGAATTCCTCAGACAAAATGAACTACACAGTAGAAATGTCTAACCACACCCACTAGCTAACCCTTCCACTAAGTGATAAGTATATATAGTTTATATATATATAAAGTGATCATCTTATTATAAAAGTTTGGATTCATCCCTTTGCATCCTAGCTGCACATAAAATAAGCTGATCTATCAAGCATAATGACATCCCATTGCTTTTGTCACACAGAACCACCAACATAAATGTGATAGAGACGTAACCCTGGAGATCCACCAAGATGTGATTGCATTTGGAGTATGGATGAGTGCTTGCCTTTTTGGGCAGCAGGAAGAGATTGCAAGACCAGAAAGTCTCAGCAGAAAGACTTTATGTGAAAGCTGTCCTTACAAAATCCAGATGTTGCCAAGAAAAAAGATATTTCCTGGAAGCTCTGGCTACTGGACCAATTACAAGACTGGGTTACCAAAAATTTAAGTAGCAATTGAATATGCCTTAGAAAGTACCTTATGAAAGTGAGAAAGAGAATATGGACATGCATTGTAAAAGCTTCGAGTTTCGGGCCTCACAAAAATATTTCTTGTTCAGTTTTCTAAACTCAGATATAGAGAAGGTTAAAAATCAAAATCAGCTGTAACTTATCTTGCATCCTTGAAATGAGAGTTTCATAATTATCTGCTTGTTCAGTTATTTGTACAGTTGTTTCAATTTCAATTATTCAGATTGTTTTGATATTAAAAAATCTAATAATTAAAAAAAAAATCCAACAAATTTCAGTAATCATTGACAACAACTTAATTTTAGGATTACGCATTTCTTCGGAAACCCCGTGTGGAAAGTACTAATTTTACTATTGTCTCCATCTTACAAAGTCTATTCTGCTATCCTGTAATTGACATCCCTCTGGGTTTCCCTGGTTCCAAGCTTTAAGTTTATAGCTAGCTGACACAGTGGATGTCAGAGTTCCTAGTGAATGACAGGTCACTTGGACGTTTTTGTCCATGACAACCTAAGTAAGTGGTAAGAGGTAAAAAACAAGTCTAAAGATTGTCTTTTGGAAGAAAAATCTGCACAACATAGTAATGTCAAGGAAGAACTGCAAAGGGCTGAGGCACAAAGTTCCCTAATCACTCCTAACTGAAATACTTTACTCCCAATGCAAGATTATTTACTTTTTATGTTGAATATTTCAGAGTCCTATACTGTGACACGTAAACAGGTAAGCATCAGTAGCAAAGCATCATAAATTAAGAAAATCTTCTTTTGTTTATTCTTTTTCTTTCACTTCTCCAATCTTGGGAGCTATTTCTTGTATTTTCAATGGATAATTCGTCTTGATCTGTAAATATGATCCAAAACATATGAACTTTGAAGTACTACTACTATAATTACAAAAGTTTATTTTTTGCTTTATTGAGCCTATTGAAATATGCTTTTTATTCCCCTCCAAAGGCTAAAGTTAGTTAAAAATTAAAGATCACTTCTCTTTCTTTTCCTTTGTCTCACTCCCTAGTCTGTTCTGTAAATGGGTTGTGGGAATGTTTATTGTTTATGATGTAAAATGCAAAAGTTTAGTTGGAATCCTATGAATACACATTTATATCAAATTTGAAGAACATATTATGAGAGCCACAAACTGCAATGTAAGTCTTGCAGGAAAGGGGGGCTGGTACAAAACCAATTTTAATTAACAGCATCTGAACAGCACTGAGTATGCAGCCACCTATCATCCACACAGACACAGACATTTGCTCACCCCAGAACTGTATCATCTGCCAAGTGTATACACTCTCATCAAATTCGGAGACAAACAGAGATTAAAGTAACTTCGTGTATTTGATATATTGATATTGATGAGCATGGTAATAAAAGTATCAGGCATGCCCCTCTAATAACAAATCAGTGCAATGGCTGGTGATAGGAATTTGAGGTGGGGAAGAGCATAATATAAAACTGGGGATAGTGGTAGATCTGACCAGGGCTTCTGCTGCTGTCCAAGGGTCCTTGACACAGGTCCTCAGGCTTCATGGAGTACAACAAGAAGTGCAGAGTCCAAGTCAGGTATCCTGGGAAGAAATAATTTCAGGCAAAAATGCATGCTGGGGGCCACCAAGCTGGAAAACAGCATGTCAAAAAAAAAGTTGAACACAAGCCAGTCATGGGCCAATGATGCAAAGAAGTTTGGTGGGATTCTGGGGCTTCATTAGAAGGAGAGTTGCCAACCTTCCCCCGCTGTTGAGGCCACACTTGGAGCACTCTGTTCAGCCCTAGGCTCACCACTACAGAAGAGACATGGAAAGGTTGAGCTGGAACTATTCACTCTGGAACAGATAAGGTTCAGGAACAATCTCAGGGGAGCCTCCAAATAAAACAGACCCGGGCTTTTCACAGGGCGCTCCTTAACAAGGCAAAAAACATTGGACACAAACTGAAACATAGGAGGTTCAGTCTGAACATAATGAAAGATTTTTTTTCTTCTGTGAGGTTCACCAAGCACCTAGACCAAGGTACAAGGTTCCCAGGGAAGTTATGCATTCTCCACCCTTGGAAATATTAAAAATGCTGTTTGGATATGAGCCTTGGCAACTGGCTCAATGCGGCCCTGATTGAGCAGAGAGATTGGACCAGCTGAGTTGCCTTCCAACCTCAAACATTCCGTGAGTCTGCGTTCTATTAATTTGGTTTAAAAAAGTGTTCTTATTTAGGGTTCAACTACTTTATTAATGAGATAGTATTTAATAAGAGCATTGCTCAGTGACAGGAGGAAGTTTTAAGAGGAAGTGTTTAAATTTTGGGGAATATCATATGTGCTCTAAGAAGGATGTAAAATACTGCTTTGAGACTCCATGTCCAAGCAGTGATATCCCACAATCTATGATGAGTCAGTGCTGAGAATAGCACAAATTAAACTTCTGCAAAATGTTTTCAGTGGTGGGAAGAAGGTGGCCAGTGGCTAATTAATACATAATATTAAAGCAAGGAAATATAAATTCTTAGCAGTGCTTAGCACCACTTGAGACTCAGAGCTGAACAAGTAAAAATTATTGTTGCATTTGTCCAAGTATTGTTGAAAACTCTGCTAATGAGTTCTGCTAGTATAAGAAAAATAGAAAGGATTGAAAGAGTACATAGTGTTATTGGGAATTATATATTTCTGTGAAGAATCTTGTTGACTAATTTGAAAGTTCTAGGGAATGTAAATTAGGGAAACAGCAACAGCAATAACAACAACAAAACCCCTAAACAAACAAAAACAAACAAACCCAGAAAGCCCTTAAATTAGTATCTGCCTGGTCTTTGAGGCATATATGGTAGATAGTAAAGAATAAATAAAATATATTTACAGGTTTTAAATCAAGGACCACTAATATCACTCAGTTTCACCTGGGTTTAGTGCAATAACTGGAGAAATATTTTGCTGTTGTTAAGCATATCTTCCTCTGCAACATGTATAGGAAATGTATCAGAATATAAAACTTGGTATTTTAGGAATATGAAAGCTCCTTCTCAAGTACCATAATTGGTACCATAGCATTTCTGGCTAGCAAATTGTGCCCATAACTCTGAGGAACAACTTATAGTGGGAAACAAAAGAAATCAACTTGATAGTCAGAACAGTAAGTGATTGATCTGATTTTGTCTTTTGACTGTTAAGTGCTCATGACAGCTTTTAAACTGAAAATTTTCAATTGGAAAGACATAAAAGAAAGTCAAAATTAAAAATAAAGACAAGTAAGAACCAGAATCTAATGAATTTAATTTAGAAGAAAGACTTTCTTTGTAATGTTTAGGGTATTATAAAAAAATACTTGATAAATTGTAGTCGAAGAGAATAAAAATCACAATAATAATTATTTAATATTAGAGTAAAAATAATATAAATCATTAAACAATAATAGACCTGTTTATGTCATTATAAATATTTGATTAGGAAATTCTGTCATAAGCTGTGAAGAGAAAAGGACATACAAAAGTCCTCAACATTAGAAAATGTGAGTCAGAAATCTGAAATGTTTCAGAATAACTGCCAAAAATAGACTTCATTATCATTCTGCATGAAATATATTGAAGTTTATGGAGGCTATAACTGCATTCTCCTCAAAGATCTGCCTTAAATGGTGTAAACAACAAGGAAACAGCTAAATCTGCTTATAATTTTCTAGAAATTATGACTCTTAATTGAATTAATAATTCATTTATTAACTAATTAGGCTAGAAATGGTTTAACTAAATTGGGTGTGGTTTTGAGTAAGAATAAAATTTTTTTTCCTATTAGCACACATAGAAAATATACTGAAGTTTAAAATGGGTCATAGTTGGCTCAGAATACCTCTTTCCAGCACATTTCTTTCCAATCTCTGTTTAGGCAGTATCCTAAAATTGTCAGAAAAGTTTAGAATATGCTGTAAATAACAACCATGAAGTTCTGAAATTGGTGTCACATTTGCCTGTTATATGTTTTGATTTTCTGATAATAGAAAATGAGATAGGATCTCATGTATTCCTCCGTTACTGGATGGCATTAATTTATACTATTTTTTTTCTAGTGAGTCTGTGTATAGTGGTTCACTAGACAGACAAAGAATTATTTATGGACTGTAAAATATGTGGCTTCTACAGAAGTAAATTTTTTCTTTTAAGCTCCTACTTTTGTGGACCTAGCTATTCATACACTCAGCAAAGGGGAAGGGCAAGACAATTATTTCATTAGTTCTATTTAAAATTAGAATCCAAATAAAATTAACTTCCTTTTTTTTTTTTAATTTCAGTTTTTCAGGAATAACTTAAGTGTATCATAAAGAATAAGTTGGAAAAGTTTATATATGAAAAATGCTGTGTTTTCCAAAGTATTTTTTTCTTTCACACTATTGTGGAGCTGATTTTTATACTGCTGTTAATGAAAAACGTATTAGAAAGTCTGCCTTACAAGCAAAACTAAAATTTCCAGTTTAAATAGAGAATCAGCCTCAGGAAAACAAACAGAGTGGGTAGGGCATTGAACAATTAGTAGGCAACATGATGCTTTAATTCAAATTTCTACTTTGCCTAGTGCAAATCTGGGACCTGAGTCTTTGTCTTCTGCATTGCAGGTGAGTGCCTTAATTCAGTTTTAAAAGCCATTATGGAGTTTTACCTCTCTCTCATATTGAAAAAAAAAAAGAGAGAAAAAAGAGTGGAAGTAGCTGACAGTTCTTTAGTGGGGTGCAAGAGTAGAGGTGCAGAAAATTCTTTGCATGTATATTAATGTGAAATAACTTGACTCCCTGATATGGGCCCTGTCCTCTGAGCAGCCACACAACACATCCTAATCCATTCTTGGGTCTTCTTTAGAGAAAACTAAGTAATGTCTTCCAAGTAAATCAGACTGCAGCTCTGAGAATCTGCTCTCTATAGGAAGTGTGAATGATGTTAAACAAATTCTTTCTATTCCTCTTGGAAACTACATCATCAACTCCTTCTGTTCAGTGTCTTTCTAGAAAACTGACATTTCTGAGCACAATACCAGCTGCTGGAAGCTGCTGCAAGACATTCTGATCATTCTCCATATTATGCTCATGATCTTTAATTAATGCTAACAATAAAACTATATATGCTCAAGGGACATGGGAGCACCATCTATCACTCATAGAGACACCAGGTGCACTGTGTAGTGGACTGGTCTTCACCCATGAGAATGCAAACCACTCTGTGTCCCCCAAACAGGACAACAATCACTTCTCAGGTGAGTTTAAATACAGTCTTTGCTTTGCTTCATTCAGAACAAGGGCTCAGAATTAGTTCTGTTTCCTCTCTGTTGAAATTACAAACCACAGTACTAACAAAATCAACTTCTCACAAAAGGAGGCTCTGTCTCCTATGCACATGAGTTCTGGGAATTCTGAGAGCGTTCAGGCTTAAGGCAAACCTCTCTTCATTATTTCAAACTGGCACTTGGATGCTTCAGAAAGCATTCTCCAGCATAACTCAAAGGTATCTAGTACTCCTCATGTGTCATATAACTGTAAAACACTAGTATCACAGGGAAGATTTTAAAAAATGGTTAAAAAAATATTTTGCCTGAAAGGGTTGAGTGAAAGTCCCCACTGTAGAGGCTCCTTTCAGAGAACACCACCAGTTGTTGGTGGTTAGTATGAAATTTAAGTGTGTTTCTTGCTAACACTATTTCATTGCCATCATAGGTGGACAGAGACAACATCCTGAAACAGAAGTCCCAGTTGATGCTACAGGACTTTTTTTCAGCCACATTAATCACTTCACTGAAGTTTGGCTTGTGATACCTTGCATACAGCAAAACAAATAAACTCCCACATCAATAACTCATTCAACCATATGGAATTCTACTTACCACATGACTGAACATATTATTGATTTTAAACTAACAGCTATCCAGCTTTTTCATCCATCCAACAGTACTGGCTGGTTCTGTTTCTTTTCATTTCAGCTCCCAAACTTTTCCTTTTCCTTTATCCTTTCTGGACAGCTTTCATTGGTAAAGTCATAAGTGGATGCTTTCCAATGATGTGTTTTTTAGCTAGTGTATGATGTGCATTCAGAAATCCCATGTATGATGCAATAGGGTTTTCTTTAGGGGCATTAATGGCCGCTTTTTTGCAGTACAACAAAAACAATTTTCTCCAATTCAAATTACTATCTAAAACCAACAGTGTGTTGAAAACAAAGAATCATTGGATGATATAATTTGAAATAATATTTCTTAATGGCAAAATTTTGTAGTTTAAGGGACTAAGTCCATCAAAGCACAGGAGTTTGCAGGATCTGGCTCACTTAAAGTAGACTGACCAGCACACTGTAGAATATATTGTAAGGAAAAGCCTTGTTGTAGTGTAGAAATGGTGTAGATAACTGAAAGATTTCCCTACCTCCATTTTTTTTTTTTTTATATTTTTGTACATGTCAATGTGTAATTTGTATAAGGCTGAATGAGTGACAGGACAGATGTACTAGAAACTGGACAAGAAGAGAAGTTTTGTGTTCCAAGAGGTTTCACAGAAAAGAGAGATTAGAAAATAAATTAAGATATTGAGGAAAACATCTTAGTTTGCAAAGAGAAGCCCGGTAAGTTGCTTTTTTTTTTTTTTTTAGCTTGTACCAAAGAAGATTTATACAGCAAATATAATTGTATTTGGAGAGCTTAGCATCTGTTATTCTTTCATATTGATTAAAATACTTTAAATATCAGGACTCACGTGACCAAGACAGCATTAGCTTGAAATAAACTGTTTCTTTCTTGCTATTAGCTGAATGTTTTGCAGTATTTAAAACATTTTATTCATTATATTCAATAATATTATTCATGAAAAAATGGCAAATGGAAATAGGCAAATGGATTTTTTCAGGAATATAAATTATGCAGTCCATAAAGCCTTGATTTTTAGAAAAAATCTGCGAGGATTTAATATTAAAATTATCATATATTTAAGATATAGGAATCATTTTTACAATCATTTAGTTGTCATCTTTAGCATTACAACAAGGATACTTCCTTTCAGTTGCTTCTATATTTAACTTTTCCTCTTTTAACATTTCCTCAGTTTAAATGAGAAATCTGGTTCCTATAGTAAATCTATTCCAATCCTGTCATATTTTCAGACTTTATTCTTTTTTCCAGTAAGGGATACTTATACCCTTCCCGAGTAGATTTAGGAAAGCAGTAGAATATCTGAGATTAAACTAAAGCTGTCAAGCTGATCTGCAACAGAGGTTAAATAGAGTGATGCCTGTAAATCCTGGAGTGGGCAACTCATATTCTAACAGTTGTCCTTCCACGAAAAAGTATTATCCCTTAATGTTTTTCAAGCAGCATCTGTGTGAATGTATTTCCTTGTGAAATCCCTTGGGCTACTCTAGCTCTAGTATATTGGCAGTGGGTGGCCAGTTGCATCTGACATTTGCATTCCTGTGGGAAACAAGATTTTGTCCCTTCCTGTGCCTGGGGGCCAGAGTTGAACACTGACTTCAGATGCAGCCAGCAGCCATAGGCCGGGCTTGCTAAGGCAATGCTTTGACTAGACACATTGCTTTAACAATTTTTCTGAACTGGTACCCATTTCTGGATGGCTCCTGACTGTCTGGTGAGAGGGAGTTACAGCTGTCCTAAAACATAGCAGGTGTTTCTCACAGGCAAAACCCCTGTTTTAATGGTCTTAATCATTCTTCCAGAAGACTAAGGGAGTATTCAACAGAGAAATGTGGGACATGATTTAAATTTGGAAAAAAAACAAAAAAAGAAAAAAAAAGAAGTACGTAGACTGCTAGAAATTGATTTAAGGCTATATTTCCACAGCCTTTCTCTGCCACGCAGGGGAGAGCAGCCTATGACATCGTGCATGAAAGAGAAAGCAAGGGAGACTGACATATTACTCCCTCTTGTAAGCAAAAGAGTAGAAAAGTGTCTAGAGAAGAGCAGGGAGTGATCAAATCTTTGACCAGGAACAAAAGGGAATAAACTGCTTTGTGAAAGGAAATAAAACAGATCAAAAAGAGGAGTGAATGGTCATAGCTGAGTCACTCCTGGGTTTTTACAGCTCTGAGTCAGAAACCCTAGAGAAATGTAGGAAAAAAGGGTTTACACAGCTTTTACATCCTCTGTTGACACACTTCTACAACTACTGAATGTAGAAATGATAATCAAATCCTGAAAATTTGAACTTTACTAAATGAAACACACAAACAAAAAAAAAAAAGTTTTTCCAAATTTCTTTTCACTATAATTCACAGATTTCAAAGAAGTGTACAGGCAGACTTTACAAACTGAATTTGAGATCTTTTATTTTAAAAATCACTGTGTAGCACTTGGTATTAGATGCAGTTAAGCTACATCTGATTAAATGAGCTGAAGACTGGGAACAAGACAGCTTACAAGTATAACAAATGTCTAGTTAGGTTTTAGAAAACACTGATCAAAAAGCCCAGTTTAATTATGCACCTCATTATTTCTCTTCTTTCTTTAACTGTTGTATCTTCCAGCATGTTCTAAATAAAATTGTTGAAATAAACTGTTTTACCAAAGGGTGCTTTGAGTGCACAAATATGGTACCAGATGCCCTAGGATACTTGAGACATGCACAATCTTGGCAGAGGCAACACAGGACTGCAGGAAATCCATGTTTTTCTAGAGATGCAGCTGGAAGTCTGAAAAGAAGACAGAAGGTTGCTGGCCTGCTTCTAGCCACATACTTTTTTTAGGCAACTGATTCCAACATCAGGTCAGGCTGACTGTCATTATAAACTATGTAAAGTATAAACTTCAGGCACCCAAAGTTTATCTGCAGTGACGTTTGTGAAATGGCAATTCCCGTATTTGTGAAGATTGAGGTCATAAGTGGCTTTAAACTGAAGAGGTTTATATGGTTTACGGAAGCCAGAATTTGACATTAGTGTTGTCAACCTACCACTTTGATTTTTCAACTATCTGCAGCAAATCTAAAGTTGTTGAAGTGTTTTTGTAAGTAGGAGAGATGGGGAAAACTGTGACCAAAGAACAGCAGGTAAGACAGCCCCTTCTGTTGTGTCTTAATTCTCCTGTTCCTTGTTGCCATCCAACACCTCCAGTGCTGTCATGGTTCAACCATGGTAGGCAGCTAAGAACTGCTTGCTCAAAACTTCCCCCCCCTAAGCACAAAATCAACCAAAAAAACCCAAAACAAACAAAAAGAAAAAAAATCACTTCTACTTCAATCCTCCCCAAACAAAAATACAACATCCTCCAAAACCAACAATCAGAAACCACAAAAACCCAAAAACCCAAAACAAAACAAAACAAAGCAAAACAAACAAAAAAACAACCATCCAAACAAAAAGCAGCCAAGAAAAACAAACCAAGTGAAGAAAATACGATGGTTCCCTATGAGCCAACAGATGCCCAGCACTATCCAAGCATCAGTAGCCCTCACAAACCTCTCATCCCATCCAGATTTCCTGATTTTCATTCCTGAGCAGGATGCCATATGCTAGGGATGATGCCATATGGTATTTTTTGGTCATTTGGGGTCACCTGTCCTGGCTGTGTTCCTTCCCAGCACCTTGTGCACCCCCAACCACCTCTCTGGAGGGGTAGGGATGAGAGGCAGAAAAGGCCTTGTCCCCATGTCAGTACTGCTCAGCAGTAAGGAAAACATCTGTTATCAACAGTTTTCAGCACAGATCCAAAACATAGACCCATAGCAGCCACTAAAAAAAAAAAAAAATCCATCCCAGAATTGTATCTTTCCCAGCCTAAACCAGTGCAAGCGTTTATGGCATATGTGCTGCAACTCTGCATTCAATTTCTATTGCTAATATAATTTATACAGCTTCTGATTTTAGAAATTAAATGGTTTTCATGCAAAAATATGAGTTATCCTCTATCTCCTGGTTTTTACTACTTACACATTTTACCTTATTTTCTCTTTCTAGATAAAGTTCTTTCGAGAATTTTCATTTTTTTTTAAAGTTTTTTTTTTTTCTTACATATATCAATATTATTCACATTCCTTGTTAGCTTACTTTCCTCTCTATTTCCCTGGATGGATTATATCAGAGTAAATTTTAATTGTCAGTTCTTCCATTATTTCAGTCTTCCTAGTATATTTCCTCAGAGCTATAAAATATCAGCCAAAGTTTCGCTGAGTATTTCACATTCCCTCATAGTCAGACTTTCTGGCATCAAACCTAGTGCACTTCTTTCTCTGCTAAGAAGTCTCATAAGTATACCAAATCTGAAGATTTTTTATCCTTGCATAGTGCATGTTCTCAATATCAACTGTGTTTATACCTGTCTCAAGCCATTGCATTATACAGAACTGCCTCTAACCATGTAGGCTATTTAGCAGAAAAACAAAACCCAAAGAACTAAATAAAAACAAATGCTCTTTCCCCATCACCTCCCTCCCAACGATTTATAGCTCCTTGGGGAAAAAAAATCTCTCAAGTTTTTGCTTAGTTTCCTTCAAAATCAGTATCAAGGTAATTACTTTTCCTTTGATAAAGATTAAAGCCAAGCTTTTAGAGACCATGCTGAGTGTACTGCCATATCTGCTCTAACTACCCAAGAGATCTGTAGCTACATCAGTGAATTACCTGACTGCCTTTATTATCCAAATTTCTATCAAAACTTTCTCTACTGTCATTCCAAGTGTTTATGCCATTTTTCTCAGCAGATTCTATTTCATTTCTCAGTAATGTTGCTATTCTTGCCTCCTGTTTTTTTCTTATCTGTGCCTTATATCCTGACACTTTAAATCATCATGCTCTGTATTGATTCAGTAAAGTGCACTGTTCCACTCATTTCGTATTGTACATATAAGTGAAAATCAACAAAAGTGTTTATGGGAAGTGAGGAGGACTGACAAATATGTCATTCTCAATTCTCAAGTTTTACCCTGATTAATGGGTGAGCGCTCAACAATATGAATAACGATCGCTGGTTTCTCAACTGTCCGTAGGTGCCTGGCTGAATAGGATTTTGGTGCCTGAGTCCCTGGTGAAATCAATGAAAATTAGAGTTGTTGTCCCTAAATAGCTTAGTATTCCTGTCTGCTGTAATAACAACCAATAGGACAGATACAAGTTTCTGTATGATATTTAAATATGTGTGAACCAATCTCAGCATCTCATCAATTCGCAATGAGCAATGAAATGAAAAGGATGGTTAAGAATCTGATTCTCCAAAATCCTATGGTTGTTTTGGTCTATAATAATAAGTAAATAGATAATTCTGTGGATTTTTATCATAGTTTTTCTTCTTGTGTTTTAGACTCTTATGTAGACAGTGCCTTTCTAGGAAGACCTCTCATACTGACTGTACCATTGTGATGAGATCTCATCATCACAAGACCCCAGAATCCTGCAATCAACAGTTCTTATGAGGAAATTAAGAGCTTCAGTGTATGGAAGTATTACCATGATGTTGACCTGAAAGAAAAAGTTCTATATACATTCCCTAAAAGAAAAGTAAAGGAGGAAAAAAATGATAACAGTCTGACATTTATCCATGAAAAATGTCAATATGAAGGAAAACACACATTTCACATTCAGTAGATTTTGATGGAAATTTATCAACAAGTTTTATTAAAAATCTCAATATATTAAAATGTCCTTAAAAGGACAGAGTAAAACTTCCAATCACATAAGTTTATTTTTAAAAATGCAGAACCTGTATGTATGTAAACAAAAGCAATGCTTTAATGTATTAAGAAAAAAAAAAAACAAGGATAGTTTTCCAAAAAAGCTTGGTTTTCTCATCTAACTTCACATCTCTTTTAATCTGTCAAATTAGTGTGCAAGAATTGCCATCCTCAATTTTTCATGAGTATTGGTAACATATTGCCAGTTGTCTTTTCTTTCCTCAGGATAGGAAGCAATTGTAGTTTCAGGGAATTTTTGGGTTTTTTAATTGTTGTTTTGAAGTATCTCTTATAGCTGCATTTGGTTTTGTTCAATACAGGGATGCATACCATTTAATACATTGAACATCTGCAATATATTTGACCTCTGGGAGTAAAACAGCAACCATAAGATGCATGCTCCTGATGCGGCAACATAAACATATTACTGACTATTAAATGTAAACATTTATATCCATAGTTACTGCTGCATGGCATCTTACCTTTCACAGCTATTTATAATACTGTTAAAGGTTGCTTAAGAAAAAAAAAGGTGGAATGGTGGTACCTTTTTATAGCTATCAACATTTTGCATCACTATACTACTCTATTCTGAAGCAAATACCTTCTTATAAAAAATAATTAAAAAAAAAAAAGAATTCTTATACAACTTCATCAACAAAAAAAGGTGCTAAATGGTGCCCATGGAGATGGTGGATGCCCCATTCCTGAAAACATTCAAGGCTAAGTTACATGTGGCTCTGAGCAATGAGATGTAGCTGCAGATGTCTCTTTTCATTGCAGTGGGGTTGGACCAGATGGCATTTAAAGGTCCCTTTCAACCCACACTATTCATTCTGTGATCCTATAAATATTCTACACTTAAACAGAGAAGATGTAAGCAGCTACAACTACTGCAAGGCAACAGGAGGCCCAAAGGATTACTTCCCTATGGTTTTCTGTTGCTGAAAACCTCATGTTTATGCAGTAAGAACAGCTTGAACTTCAACAAAGATCTGAGTGGCTGTTTAGTTAGTAGGTGGACCACCTTTCAGAAGCAGTTTCCTGTTTGTGCCAGTGCTAAGGCTAAAATGTGGACTCAGCTTCTGTTTTCTCCCTCAGGATCTACTCAGAGCTCTGTAGAAGTTACAAAAATAAATAAAACCTCAGTTGCCCTGCTCAATGCTTCCAGCAGCTTGCAGCAATGAAGCATCTTTGTGCATTGGCTTCTTGCCTCCAAAAAAGGGTGGCCCACTTCTTAAGTTGTCCTTGGTCTCACACTCTCTTTGAAATATGAGAGATATTTCTTTAGAAGAAAATATTTTATGTTGGTCCAATAGTTCTACAGTAGTCCCTGAAAGTTTAATTTCATTTTATTTAGTTCATTTTTGTTTGAGATTTGTGGCTGAAATGTATAAGCTATACCAGCTTTATAAATTTCATTCAGCAGCTGATCCTCAGTTAATGTATGTGCACTCCTAACCCAGCCTACTGCAAGACAACACAATTTATTGCAAACTTCAAGGGAAAAATTTGCATGAAATCTGCATTATTTGCAACCTAGCTAGGCCAGGAGTAAGTGGCTGGCTGTACCTTACTCTGTTATGTCTGCTTTATTTAATTACGTGTATTTGAGCATTCTGGAAATGCCAAATACCCATTTAAAGTTCATGTTTGTGATCACGAAAAGAGTGTCAAGTACATATCAAATTTTCTAAGAAGATGATGCCAGCAAAACATACAGTTAAATCTTCTGTATTTTTTTCTTTCTGTTCTTAATTCCACATTTCTCCACTTATTTCCTGGAAGAATGCTGTTTTATTCATTGACCTAAGAGTTATACAAGATTCAGAATGTGAAGAGTTAACTCATTTCCTTAATATATTCCCTTCTCTTTTTTTTGTCACCTCTCCTTACGGTCACTGGTCTTTATGTCAGCTCGTTTCTCTTATGCTATGCCTTTAATACACTTACCCTGCCACTTACATGACTGCTCATCTTCCTCTGTCACTTCTTCTAAGTCTAAAAACAGTCATGTGTGCCATCAGTGAAGCACACATATTCATTTATCATTTGGAAGCAGGCTGTTATTTTTTTTTCTAAAATCTGATCCCTTAGCACTACAGCCAACCAGTTCTTGCAGTAATCATTTCCCACATTCTCCCCTCTAAAGAGGATTAATCCTATCTTTAATACTTCTTTTCCCTTCCTCTGATAAATTGTAGGGGGAAAGGCTGTTTGTGGTCAGCAATCCTCAGGCTGGCAACTCTGCAATCTGGTTCAATTTCTTTTTCCTTCTTTTAAAAGCACAGGTGCTGTATTATGGTTAGGCTCTACATGCAATCAATCCCTTTTCAGCCAGATTGGTAGGGGAAGATATTTTTTGTTGGGACATTTAACTGGTACTGGAGAAGTACACATTTAGTTGCAGATTTTTCTGACTGACTGTGAGCAACTCATCATTTCTCTGTACCTCAGCTCCAAGTCAATAACATAGAAGAAAAATATTTTCTTCTTCTCATCTTTTCTCAGAATGTTCGTAGAAAAAATCCACTTTATCTCTAATAATGATTAGTTAGAACTAGAAAGTAAGTATTAAATATTAATTACAATTATCTGCTCATTTCTCAAGGAGAATAGCAGCCGTGGTCTTTTCTGCCTAGTTTTCTTGAAGCAATTTGGGAATAATGAGTGGTATTCTTCCTTGGTTTTTGACACAGAAGAGTTATATGAAGATACTTCTTCCACAAAATAATCCTTACCCTTTTCCACAAAAAGATGGAAAAAGTTTAAATAACCTTTTAAATGAAATATTGCAATAGTCCAGCACTTTAAGGATGAAAGTGCAGTTTTCTAAAAGGTCAGTTCAGTCCCTGAAAATGTTTTCAGTTTAGACAACACATTATGAACTCTGTAGTATCTGGTAGAAATTTTCAGCACCACTAACAATAGGAAATAAATTCCAGTCACTCACAGTAAGATGGCAATGTGGTGACATTTGATGCTTGAATATGTGTGCTTTGAGCTGCTGCAAGAGCCAGCCCGCTGAGGGGAGAGAACCTTTCCCTGGCTAACTGCATGAATTTTAGATATAGGTGAAAAATAAAACCAGAGCATGTTATAAAGTGATTGCAAGTCATCAGCCTGTGTGGCAGTTTCCCCCACCCTCATTTAGCAAACAAGAATTGAAATTTATCAAATTAATAAATCCCAATGAAACCAATAATCTCACATTTTCTGTACTATTTTATTTGACAGATCTTGTTATCTTTTTCTTGCAGTGAGCCACTACCATTATGTTTTATTTTCCAGATGTATGTCCTTGCTCTTTTAAAACTACAGCAGTTCCACTGTGCTGTAAAGCTATAAATTTATGGAACATTTTTCTAAAGTGCCTGCTTGTTTCATAATTCCACTTCCATATCTTTAGTTGTTCTAAAATATATTGAACTGTCAGTGTGAGGGTCGGGAGATTAGAACTCTTTGTAGTTTCTCTGCCAATGCCTTTGTTTAACTTGGAAAATAAGCTACACTACCAAGGGAGTGATGAAATAAAGGATACATAGAGTCACAAAGGCATAAAAATTTTAAACACTGCATGCCACAGACATTTCTTAAGAGACACAATGCTATATCCTTATGTATTTACTTTGGGCATCCACCAGCAAATTGTGTTAATTAAAACTTGTAAAGAATACAAATCTGCACACAAAGGATTTGCAATTAAAATAAATAAATTAAAAAAGTTAATTCCTACTCTCAGAGTTACTGTCTCAAAGAATCACTTGCCTTTTGACCTTGATACATTACACACATTATCTGACCCTAATTTACTGTAAGGTAGTTTAAATTTCGTTTAATCACTTGCTTTTATCTCGAAATCAGCAAACCTCATTGGGCTTTCTTGGAATTTTTGAGTCCTTTCTGGGTTTTCATAATATTGAAGGCAAACATTACATGTTTTCTTATCATTTACTAGGAAAGAGAGAATGAATATGAAATGTCTTGCAGAACTCCTAAAAGGACAAAAGATCATAGGATAATATTTATTAATATCTTACTTCAGTTTATACTTTGAAATATGTTTATACTGACAGATAAAACTCACTCTTTCAAACTAGAACAATTTTATGGACATCGTTAATGAATTAGAAATCCATAATAAAATGTGAAGATAAATGGTTTTGTATTTGTGGGAGACCCAATACTGAAACATTGAGAGAGAGAGATGATGGACCTTTATCAAACCCAAGAGATGAAAGTGTTCTAAGGGGCAAAGAGAAAGTGAAATTGTGAACATTTTAGCTTTATGTCCAGGTATATGTGACTTTGTGGTGACAATCCAAGATTTGTTATTTATGAAGATTCACGAGACCTCTAAAGCCCCTGCCTTATTCCTGGAACATTTTTTGGTTCACAGTTTGCCTAAAAATTGTGAAGTTCACAGTCCAAGTACACTGGTAGAGCTTAGGGGTAACCAGAAAAAATAATCTTGAAAACACTTATTAGGCATCTGCCTACAGTATGCCATGCAAAGCACAGATCACAGGCCACCTCAAACAAATTGGAATCTTCTGAAAATATCTCTCCGCTCTGAGGAAAACATCTGAGTCACAACACAGACAAATGATCGCTAGTGCCTCCTTCCATTTTTATATAGGCTTGGGGAAATTTCTTCATGACTTGTTATTCTACAATGAACTTCAGCTATTTTCCCTTTTTTTCCTATTTTACTTGTCTGCTCTTGTGGAAACTTTTATAAATGTAAAACAACTAAAATTAGAAGAATTAGAATTCATTACGAGAATGTTAGTTAGAAATCACACACCGAACAAAGACCAGTGTGATTTTCCAGTTATCTTAGTGTTTAGATGTCAAGTTCTCTGAGGGAGGATAGAGAACAAAGCCAAGTTCTTACCTAAATTTTTCTCCTATTCATACCCCTAGAAATATCTCTGAAGATGGTTAAATATAGCACATCTATTTTTTGGCACAGCTTTTACAAGATAAAGCTTGATTTTTTTTTTTTTTAATTATTTTTACATCTCCTCCATGTGACAATCCTCTTATGAATATATGACATTGTTTTTTACCTTATTTGTATTTATTTGTCCTTCCCTGAACACACTCCTTAAGAACCAGTCTACGATGGTACCCTTTTTAGCCCATTGCTTTGAAGAAGTCTCCTTTCCCAGAATTGTAGGCTCAATTTCTAGCTCAGATCTGTGCATGGCACAATTCTTACACTTCAGGCAATCACTTCCAGGCTTATTCCTTACCTGTATCTCATACCTAGAAGGAGGTCCTTGAAAAAATCCCTGTGGTTGATATTTCCACTTTATTCAGTATATATATTCTCCAACCCTTTTATGTCTCCAGTATCTCAACACAGGTGAGTTATAAATCAATAAATACATGTAAAATTTGTCACCTTAACTCTGTGTATTTTCCTATTGACTTATATAGATATGTGCTGGGGACAGCTGTATGTATTTTGAGATCTAGTTTTTTGAGTAAACTGAAGGTGAGGAGACAAAGCCTTTGAACTTGCTGGATAGATGGAAATAGAGAAAGAAATTTGGTTTGTACTGTGTTGCTGTACGAAGGGTTACGGAGCGGCGAAAGAACACAGCAACAAGGCACTCTCTTACTTGGTGCAAGAAAGAGCAGTTTATTGAAGAAAGCCATTGCTTTTTATAATACAGTCCGTTCAAAACAAAATACAGACAATTCATTGGTCAGAGAAAGAGACACCTCTTGTTCCAGGCTTCTCACGGATCCAGCAGGAGTTTATCTATTGTTATGATTCTTTCTCTTATGTTTACAGTAGAGAAAGAGGCCCTAGCTTGGGAAAAGTCCCAGCTAAGCCTGAGAAAGTTTCACAGCCTGAGAAAAGGCTCAGATCTTGTAAGGAAGGCCTGGCTGGAATGTGCCTGGGCCTTCAGTGGTGTCCACAGTACTGCAGCAATTTAATACTGTGCTTTATTCAAAAAGTTATGTATTTTACACACAAATCACTGCAAGCACATAGAGTATGCCTTGCAAGAAACAAATGTTGTTCTGCAGGGTAGGTAATTCTGTGTATTTTAAGAACAGATAGCTGTGGTTATTCACATTTTGATTCTACTTTTTTTTTTAATTGCCAGTTTTCATAAGGTTAATATGTAATTTGGTCCTTTGATCCTTTTCATTCTTTTTCCTCTTTCTTGCTTACTAGTTTTCAATGAGACATCTAAAAACAAACAAAAGAACATATACAAAAAAAAAAACCCCTCCCCAAAAAACTGCAAAAACAAACCAACAAACAAACCAAAACACCAAAGAAAAAAACAAAAAACTGAACAAATAAACCACCAAAAAGCCCCAACCAACCAACCAAGGAACACCAAAGTGTCTATGATATTATTTTTTTTTAATATCTCCAACAGGAAATAACAATTTCAACACAGTGTAGGGCCGATATTACCAAATAAGGGCACATAAAAAGATTTTTAGTATTCCACTAGGCACCTATCTAATATAAAACTAGAGAATATTTCTCTTCTGATTTCTCTTCTATTTAAATATTGAGACAAACAAGTTATACCACTCAGTTTAAACCTCAGGACTAGATCCAGGAAGGCAGAACAATGAAAAAGTTTTCTCAAAGCCTAGAAAGTAGCAAAAAAAAGTGCCCCAAAGGAAGGGAAGTTCTCACCAGGAGTTCATGTAGAGACAAAAAAAAGAGAGAGTACTCAAAAGAGATTTCTGATGCCTTAGCAGAAGAAAGGATCTAAAGCTATTGCTCTTAACTTTTGACCTGGCACTACAGTCCTTTGAGACCTCTACCTTCTGGATAAAAGGGAAAGAGAAAGAAAAGATGGGTCTTAGTCTCACCTGGACAAAGAAGACTACTATATTCTTCAATTCTGTGACCTTGACTATGTGACTTTCCTTGTTGGGTAAAATAAGCAGCAGCAATATGTGCATATAAAGAAGATGTCAAAGTTCAGGCAATAGTGAAATAATTTTGGATTTTTATATATTTAGGCTTCTAAATAATGCAGATTTCTAGCTACCCAGATTGTTATAAAACAGCATTATTCTCAAATCACAGTTACAAGAAGGCCAAAGTCTTCAAACATCCACTAAAGCACTTCATTTTGGACCTATGAATAGTTTTAGAAATCTGTCTCACTGAAAATTATTTCAGAGACTGCAGCTCAGCTTTCATTTGGGTATTTGTTTATATGTAATCTGGATTTTTCTTTTTAAGTAATTGTGTAATCCAAGGACAAAATACTATTTATCTACATATCTAATCTTGCTTATATAATGTAGTGCATTAATCCATTAATGTGAGTTTATCTTACTCAATTCATACTAAATAAAAGTTAAAGATACCTGGTTGGAATTTTGATTCTGTTGTAGTTAGTTTACTTCAGCAGATTGCAATCAGTTTCTAAGTGCTTATGCAAAAACTTGTGTCCTATATTTCTTTAATTTCCTTAAATTAACATTTTTTTCTTTGTCTGGAATTCAAAGATTTATTTCTTAGTAGGAAAAGAAAAATAAAATAATTTTTTTTATTTTATTTTCCCTGTATGAAGTTTATGTTTAAATCACTAAGCTATTACGCCAAGTCATAACATACACTGGACTTTTAGGCACCAATAAGGCCTTCCATATCTCTACAAGTAGAAAAGGGAGAAGAAGACATGTCCTGTTGCCTAATAACACCTCACCCTAGAACAAAACTCAACCACTCCCTGGGTGAACAACCTTTTTCTAATATCTAAATTAATTTCTAAATTAAACATCCTCTGGCGTAACCTGAGGCCATTCCCTCAGTCACTGTCAGCACAGAGCAGAGATCAGTGCCTGCCCCTCCTCTCCCCTCACAATGCAGCTGTAGCTGCAATGGCGTCTCCCCTCAGCTGCTCTTCTCCAGGCTGAACAGACCAAGTGACCCCAGCTGCTCCTCACACAGCTTCCCCTCAAGGCCCTTCACCATCCTCACTGCCCTCCTTTGGACACTGTCTAACAGTTTAATGTCTTTCTTACATTGTGGTGCCCCAAGCTGCACACAGCACTTGAGGCTGCCCCAGCTCAGAGCAGAGCAGGACAATCCCCTCCCTTGCCCAGCTGTGATGCTGTGCCTGACACCCCCCAGGACAGGGTTGTCCTTCCTGGCTGCCAGGGCACTGCTGACTCTGTTCAATTTGCCACTGACCAGGACCTCCAGGTCCCTTTCCATAGCACTGCTCTCCAGCCTCTCTTTTCCAATCTGTATAAATATCCAGGGCTGCTCCATAATTATCTGTCATTGAAGAAATTTGAAACCACATCTTAAATACAGTATATGACTACAAATGAAACAATTTCCAATTTTAATATTAATTTTGGAGTTGCTCCAAAAAAAGGTCAGATGGTAGATGAAATGAGTGAAATTTTGGTCAGACCATAAGATTACATCTGTACTAAGCCAGCACAGCATAGTTGATAGCCAATGGTTAGATGCTCTAACACATAATATAACTGCAAACAAACTCATTACTGAGAATGGTGTTTGAGCTAACCCCCTGGCTGTAATTGGAACGAGCTCACAGAGGACAGAGCTGTGCTAAGGACTAACAGGAAGGGCAACAGCAGTGCTAGCCCAAGTGTTGGGCCCCTGCTCTGGCTCGAGTGATTACTGCAAACCAGCAAAGTGCAAAAGTAATGAGAGTGTTCAATGTAAGAAAAGGAAAATATACAAGTTTTTGAAAGTCCAGCTAAACAACTTTGTGTTTAGCAATGCCTGTGCTAAACTGAACCTCTTCAGCTGACCTTTATTTATATCGTGGAGGCTTTTTGCCTGAGTTTTAAACAAAGAGATAATTTATCCAGGAGGCAAGATGGCATTTCAGTTTCTTTAGAAAATAATAGATAACTAGAAAAAGAGAGAAAACATCATCTGTTTTTGCTCTATTTTTTAAGCAGGATGTTTTAGAAACCTTATCTTAGTAAAACAAATAACCTTCTCCTTCAGCTGTGAACAATAGGAACAAAAAGGTTTAAACCACAGTCTTAAAATCTGCAGAATAAAAAACTCCTTTAGAGTCATAGAAAAAAATTGTAAAGCTTTAGAAGATGCAATGACTGAAGCTCCAGCCCTTAGTGAATTATGATAAAAAAGGGTATGTCCCAGTATCCAGCTTTAATTGTTGTTCATTAGCCTGAAAATGCCACATAAATGTGAAAGATCCAGTTACTGGATAACTATGTGTGTTTGATAAAAGATGCATCAATCATTACTAGTTTCAAGTTGTTTCCATAAGAGGTCTTAAAAAGGAAACACAACTTGGTTTTTGTGCTGCAGAGGGTACCCAGTAAAGACTGCTGCTGTTGAGCTGGCTGCAGAGCTCTCAGCCCTGTCTTTTGCTCCATCTTTCTGAAAGTCTGCTTGTTTGCTTTGTGACAGCTAAGGATGGGGGTAATGGTTGTTAACAGGCAAAAAGGAAAAACAGGATACAAGTTTTGCTTATGCTGTTCAATTTCTTGTCCATCTTTTTCCCTTTGTTTTTAAATTTAGTTTTTCTTTGGGTGCCCTTACCAGTTTCCCATGCTCATTTTTCTCCAGTCTTGTTAACCTGTGCAAAATGAATATCAAGTTATGTTGTAAGAAATGCTTCACTAATTCCCTTGAAGGTCAAAAAGCTAGAGACAGTGTTGTCACTGAGCCCTAGCACTAAAGAATAACTTAGCCATCAACTTGGAAGTTATTCAGAGGCAGGCATTCCATCATTTGTCACATTACATAGAATGCAAGGAGTGAGTGAGTAGAAATTTAAAGTATTTGCTATAAAATTTGTTTTTTTCACTTTGATTACAAGTTAAGCTCCAACAAAATTTCCAGCTTAAGTTTCAAAGACTAGTTTTATGGCTCCTGTAAAGGCAAGAAGTACTGAATATATTCTGTGTCAGCTTGTGCCATAAAAGTATCCAGGAAGGACTACTCATGAAGTCCTTTTGAATGTTGTCGACTCAAAACACCTGAGAGGGAGAGCAGATTTAACTTGAGTCTATGTCATCCTGGATGAATTCCTAAACTGCTAGATAAAATCTCTTTCAATGATTTTAGGAACTTTTTCTCTTTTTCTCACTGCTTTTGTTTGGTTTAGGTGGAGGTTTTTTGTTGTTGGTATTT
>WBND01001218.1:169449-192173 GCA_013398595.1 Tychaedon coryphoeus | reverse complement strand
ATTTATCTATCCCCGCTCGCAGCTGCCGAGCTCCATCTGCTGAGCTGCCGCTAACCGGGCGTGCCGCGGCAGCGGTCTGTCCCTGCCTTCTGCTGCTCTCCCCGTCTCTCTTCTTCCCTCTCTGCTCCCTTTTCTATCCCTCTTCTGCAGGAACAATTACCCTTCTTTATCAATAAACAGTTCTCACATATAGTATTGCTGCTGTGTTTTATTTTTATCTGAGAAATCCATCAATAAGAATCCTCCTCAACTCCCCTTTTGCAGCAAGATGGGATGTGTGGGTTGAGGTAAAGACAGTTTAACAGGGAAAGTAAAAGTCACACACAGAAGCAGAGCAAATCAAGGAATTCATTCATTGTTTTCCACAGGCAGGCAGGTGTTCATCCATCTCTAGGAAAGCAGGGCCCCATCCTGAGTAAGGATGACTTAGTAAGACAAATGCCGCGACTCTGACCTTCCTCCCCTTATTTTTTCTTCCTCCAGATTAATATGCTAAGCATGGCACCATACAGTATGAGATATCCCTTGGGTCATTTGGGGTCAGCTGTCCCAGCTGTGTCCCCTCACAATTCCTTGTGCAGCTCCTTCCCTCAGCCTTCTCACTGATGGGGTGGGTGAGGAGCAGCAAAGGCTTTGGCTCTGTGCAAGCATTGCTCAGCAGCAACAAAAACATTTCTCTGTTATCAACCCTGTGCTCATCACATATCCAAAACTCAGCCTCATACCTGCCACTGTGAAGAAAGTGAACACTACCCAAGCCAAAACTAGCACACAGACCATCCTCTTCTCCTCATTCTTAGATGCCTGCATAAATGATGACAAAGTTTTGTGCATAGCCGGGAGCCTTTTTACAGGGGTGCCTCAGCTGATCTGAAGTGCTGTTCAACTCTGGTGTCTGCATGGATATGCCTCTGGCTCAAGGTGGGCTGCAAAGTTATGCCTTCTCCCCACACAGCACCCACCCCGGCACTGGCAGCAGCCGGAGAGGAGCTGATGCTGCATTGCCCAGGGTCTGGCATCAGGCAAGAAACGTGGCTGGTGCCCAAAGGAATATCTGAGGGTTGAGTTTTGGGTTATAATGTGTTCATCCAGAGCTTAATTTTCTCTTTACCTTGTGCCAGATAGGGAAACCTTATGGGGAGCAGACAGTGGAACCAGTGTTTCTACCTAGGCCTAGGGTGTGGGCATATTGAATTGCCATTTCAAGATGTCCTCCTGGCTCTGTGCAATAGTCACCGAGACTAGTGGAGATGCAGCTACCCTCCTTCTCTTCCTCAGCTTTCCCACTCTCTTGTGTCAGTTTTCTTCATCACCCTGTCCCTTCGCCTTCCTCCTCAGTGTCTGCATGACATATGGCTTTAACCGAATATCATTAACCTGCAGCACTGCAGAATGCTGGTGCTTTCTTAACAACCTGCCACTTTCTATTTTTACAGTTGCTGAAGAACAGGCGCCTCAGACCAAGCTGAAGGGCTGACCTGCTGTTATGTATTGATCTTGGCTGCTGTATCCCTGCACAAGTTTTGTTCTGCTGCTGCTTCAGAGATGGCTTGGAGTCCATATTGTGTCTCTTCAGACTGTGGGCCCATTGTGAATTTATACAATATGACATCTAAAAGGGTAGGAGGAAACTTGCACTTTCAATTTTCAGGTATGCATATGCAAATGAGGATGCCTTTGAAACTTGGAGAATAGGGGTTTGCTCTGTTTCTGTAGTTCAGATTCTCTTCTTGCCCCACCCTCATCTATTTTTTCTCCTGCTTTCACAAGTGCTGCAAGAAATGAGCTAACTTACTTGCCTTTAAAACACAACAAATATGATGTGGCACAGCACGAATGTGCTTGTGCTCTCCATCCACCACACTGTAACCTCAACTTGCCCACGTGGCTTTTTAGGCAAGAGTATGATAATGGTTTGTATCATATGAAAAATAAGGATTCTCCATTTTTGTCTCACTCAATCTAGATTGCATTTTCCTTATTTAGCGGCTGGATAAGCAAATATTCACAATATTTATTTCATGTAGTTGCTTTCTGCTCAATGAATATCTCTTTATGTAGTACTATGCCATGTAAATTTCAATGGAGGGCATGTAGATTTTTACATTGCAGGCTAGTTGCAAACCTTCTCAGCATTTAGCAGCCGTTTTGCTGGCAGCCAGTTTCATCATGTGTCCATGGTAAAGGAAAGCACATGTGATTATATTTGTAAACTGCCTTTTTGTGAATATCAAGATAAATCATTTTACCTCAGAATTAAAAAAAAAAAGTCTTAAAACTGTGGAATGAATCCAGCTGGACACCTAACTTTCCAAACTCCAGGAATGTTAAAATTCAATAAGTTAAATTAAAAATCAAACCTTTAAACCTTCTCAAATCACCAAGTTTCCTCTTAAAACGCTTCTCAAATATCTAAAGCTCAAAGTATGTAGATTGTACCTTTGTGACTGAAAACCTTGGGGGGTTTTGCAGCAGTTTTTAACTTTTAAACTCTGAAATAGAGGAAGATAAGACATAGTACCAGATTTCAGTATTTTATATATTCTCTAGTGAAAGTTGCTTATATAACTTAAATGTGCAGTCCATGCCTTGCAGCATCAGTCTGATTCTGAGAACTTGCCACAGTTACAGAGCATGCTCCCAAAATCAGGCTATTCCATATTGGCTGTTTAGATATCTAAAGTATATTTAATTAAAAAAAAAAAAAAGAATTAATTAAATGGACAAGTGGCTGCTTACCTGAGAATACTCTGTGCTTGCAGAGAGCTGCAGTTTAAGTGGGACCTCATAATTTGCTGCAATTTATTTCTTTCATGACCTGACCATTTGTAGGCAAGTACAAAAAGGGCTTATTTTTTTTCTTTCTCCATCTGCAACATAATGATGTGGCATACAACAAAAGCAGCATTTCTGCTGCATACAAGGAGCAGAGCAGGAAGACCCAGAAGCCCTTCTGTGTGCAGGGCTCAGCTGTCAGGGAAGCAAGACAAGATGTGAATTACATTTGTTATTCTCTCCCTTATGGTCTCTACTCGACCTGGCTCATCCTCTTTATAAGAAGCTGCTGTTAGAGTAGGATGTCACTTCAGTTCCTGTTCACAAGTGTTGGCTGTTTTTTTCCCATGACATAAGGACAGATAATTTGGGGGTAACTGGCTAAGGCCTCTAGCAAAACCACTGTGCCCTTTCTATTTCTGTACAAGTTTCCAGGTAATTTTTTCAGTGCAGGATTCTGCTATTGTCTCACACCAGTTTCTGCAATCCTGGGTTGGAATGCTTTTTTCTGACTTCATTCCATCATGGAATGGTTAGAATGGGTTGACTTAGCAGTGTTCACACCTGTCATGCACCTGTTTTTCCAAGGTTCACCTTTTCTACACTCAGTGCTGTGTGCTCTGAGTACATTGCAATGAAGGACCAGAAGCTGCCCAGGATCACAAAGCAGCACCTTTGTAAGTTCTGAAATGCCTACCAAAAGGTATCACAGGGCTTCTTGTAAGTACTGTCCTGCTAGAATCCTTCTCTGAGGAGGATAGAGTCACTGCTGGTTTTATTGCTCTAATTTTGAGGCATTAGGTTTAGTCATTGTATGGACAGGCTGGAAGCTTGTGTGTTGTGACCTAAGAGGACAAAATGCATGAAATCCTTGGAAGGTTAAAAGTTCTGTATATGTGGTTTTATCTAATAGTGAGTGTGGAAGGTTTTCAATGCTGTCCTTGCCTATCTGTGAAAGCATGTGATATAATTTCTTCCCTTTATCAGGATTGTTGGTTTTGCTTTTTCCTGCTCACCTTCCTGCTTTTGTACACAGCTGCTGCTCCAATGCAGCTTGCATCTGTTTTATACAACCTCTGCTGTACTACAGTTCAAAACTGCCTGCAGTCTTGAGCAGAGGAAAAAGCAAAGCACATCCTGGCCAGAGCAATATTGCTGCATGGACCATCTTTGAAATAACAACCTTGGTTTCTCCCTTTGCTTAACAGCTTCTGTTTCAGGCCCTTTTGACCCAGTTTTCACATAGCTTGAGAACTCATTGCTCGCTTTGCTTTGTGTCTGCAATATGGTTCACTCTGTTCAGCGATTTCCACTTGACTTTTCTGGTTCAACTTGCTTCTTTGCCATCAGCCAACCAAAGGGCAGGTATTGGATATGTTTAAGGCATCAGGTTGCTAATGTAGGCACTGTTTGGCCTGTAGATGTGCATGCCTGCAAGAGCATGGGGAATGACAGGAAGATTTACAGCTGGGTGGTAGAGTCAGTGCATTTCAGAGCTTGAAGGCTTTGCATAGGAGAGCCTGTGCCAGGGAATATGAAATATTATTCCATGTTCAGAAATAAAAGTCTGCAGATCATACTGAATTTCTTTCTATCTTCCCTTCCAGTCATTACCCAGAGAACTCCTCAAGAGGAGCGTGCAATTTTGCAAATATTCAGTCCCTTTGGTAAGTGACTGCATGGTGTATATACTTAGTCTTTTTGATTATGGTGCTGGTTTAGACTGTATATCTCATTTCATGTCCAGGAGATTAAGCCTGTGTTTTTGCTTAGACAATAATAATTAATTTTCTTTTAAAACAAATTTTATTTTATCTTATTTTCCCTTAGAACATGTTTATTTTATAAAGTAAAATAGGTCACTAGATTGTGAGAACTGGATGGCTTAAAGAAGCTGTTGTGGAAGCTAAACCTTTGCTTTCTGAGTTTCTGACTCAATTCCCATTCACATATTAGTGAGCAATACTACCATCTGACAGCTGCCTGCAGCTCACATCAAGATGAGATGGTTGGCTAAGACCAGTCCTTGAGACTACAGGGAACTAAAGAAAAGGAAAAAAAAAAAGATCCTATAATCTGTACTGCAAGTCAAGATTATGTGAGCCCGCTTTGGCTAAGAGCCAAGAACAAAGACAGGAGATGCACCCAGGGCATCTGCCTGGAAAAGCTCCTTATCTCAGTGAGTAAACTCAGCCTCTCCTTCACAGGTCAGGTTGTGACTCATGCTCCAAGGTACTTTGCAACAGGGATGACCTGACTTGCCAAATGGTAATCCTAAAATGTGGGAGGTACTAGGTGCTTTCTGTTAGCTGAGAGATTGCAAAAGAGCCATTTTTCACCAGATGCATCTCCCGACTCCAAATGCCCCATCTGCCTGGATAGATTTGACAACGTTGCGTATCTAGATCGCTGCTTGCTGTTCTGCTTCCGCTGTGTCCAAGAATGGTCAAAAAACAAAGCAGAATGCCCGCTCTGCAAGCAGCCCTTTTTTTCCATTTTCCATACGATTCGTGCTGAAGATGACTTTAAGGAGTACATACTCAGCCCTTTAGAAACGAGCTCTTTTGCCAGCCCTGATGGCCGGAGATTTCGTTACCGCACCACCTTAACCAGGGAGCGGCGCGCGCGCAGCTCCCCTTCGCGAAGGATGCTGTCCCCTCCGGATAACGGGATGTTGTTTGAGGGCTTGTCAAGCCAGCCAGCGCGGCACAGGCACAGAGAGATTCAGCAGATGATCAGGAGGCTGGCCTCGAGGAGAAAGGCGAGCGCAGAGGGCAGATCTCTGCGTCAGATCCAGGAGGAGGACATGATCAACTTCCGCAGGGCTCTGTACCGCACCGGCGTGCGCATCCGCAGCATTCAGGACGGCGGCCGGTACCGAGAGATTTCGGCAGAGTTCTTCCGCCACAATCCTGCTTGCCTTCACCGCTTGGTTCCTTGGCTGAAGCGAGAGCTTACAGTCCTGTTTGGTGCCCACGGATCTTTGATCAATATTGTGCAGCACATCATCATGAGTAACGTCACTAGATACGATCTGGAAAGTCAGGCCTTTGCTGATGACATAAAGCCGTTTTTGCTGAATCGGACAGAACACTTCCTGCATGAATTCATCAGTTTTGCTCGTTGTCCTTTTAACTTAGAGGCATATGATCAGCATGCCAATTACGACTGTCCTGCACCATCGTACGAGGAAGGAAGCCGCTCAGACTCATCGATTATTACGATATCTCCAGACGTGGCGTACCCACAAGGGCCAGATAGTAGCTTGTCTGTGCCTGGTCTTGGTCAGGCGCCCTGGGATGATGAAACTCCTGGGCCTTCCTATTCCATTTCGGAAGAGGTTCGTGCAACCATAGCTTCTCCTCTGGAGTCATCAGAAAGTTCTGATGAGGACTCTGCCACAGGGAGTCAAAGAGCCAAACTGCAAACTGAGTTACAGGCTAATGCTGACTCAAATGACAGTGGCTCTTCCTCAGACAATTGTGTCATTGTTGGCTATGTGAAGCCGTTAGCTGAGAGGACACCAGAAGTGGTTGAGCTGTCCTCTGACTCTGAGGATTCCATCAAGGAAGAGAAAAGGGAAGATGTCAAGAAACAGCGACCAGTCCAGTGTCACAGCTGCAGTGACAGTGAACCAAGCAGGAGCTTCTCACCACATTCCCCAACGTATAGGGAGGATGTAGGAATTTGTAGAAGCTGTTTATCTCCTGCAGTTGAGAAGACGGAATCAAAAGAGGATGAGAAGAACATATGTAAAAGAAAAGATCTGCCTCCACAGGACTTGAGTTGGAGTCCGTCTCCAGGGAGTGACACAGTATGCTCCCCTTGGAATCACAGATTGTCTAAAAAGGGAAAGTCCAGGAGCCCACAGTCCTGTTCACGGGACAGTCGAGGCAGTCATGGCCATCGGTCTAGAAGGGAGCACTGTAGCAAAAGCCAGCTTAAAAGGAGGCGTTCGAGAAGCAGAGATAGTAACAAACATAGAAGCAAAAGAAGCAGCAGAAGGTCAGGGGCTCATGACAGCAGAGCCTCTCTGAAAAGCCAGAGGGGCTCTCTAAGTGGTGAGAGCACTCCGTCCAGAGAAGTGAGTAGATCACGTTCACGTAGCAAAGGCTACAGTAAAAGGAGATCAAGAAGTAGAGACAGCGACCGCTATTATGTAAGAGACAGTTATCAAAGTAGACACCAGTGGGGTTCTGCTTTCTGCAGTCGAAAGGTGTTTGGAGATAGCTATGAATCCTCCAGCAGAAGGAGGACCCGGTCTAACACTCTTTACACAAGGCAGTCTGCTAGTCCAGAGTACAGGATACGATCATTTATTGAGAGGACAGATCTGCATAGCCAGAGGGGACTCCATGAGAGACACTATTACTGTTACGAAAGGTGCAGGTCAAGGAGTCGGTCAAGCAACAGATCAAGGACTCCTTCTGGAGGAACTGACAGAATGAAAAGTGAAAAGCCTGGTGGAAAAAGGAAGTACAAAACTCGCCACCTGGAGAATACATTCATGGAGAGCACAAGTCTAGAAAGAGAAAATGACTCCAAGAAAACTTCCTCAAAATTTAGTGACTGCTGTAAAAATGAAGATAGCCTGTCAGACAATCATGCAAGCAGTGAGACAAAGCGTAAGAAAAGGAAGAAGAAAATGAGGAGTCCAAGTGTGGAGATAGTCTATGAAGGAAAAGCAACAGACACAACGAGGCATCTTAAAAAGAAAAAGAAAAAGCATAAGAAGAAACACCGGAAACATCACACGAGTAACTCTGTACATGCTTCTCCAGTGGTGATTACGATTGATAGTGATAGTAGCAAGGAGCCAGAAAGTACTGAATGGGACAGCAGTATTACATGGGCAGGGGCAACTCAGATAAATGAGAGGGAAAATGAGTCTTCATCTGCATTTCTGAGCAGGACAGCATGTGAGGAAACTGGAGGAGGAGACAAGAAGTGTGGTATCCCTGCCGCAAGGGAAAACTTAGATGGCGGTGTTAGAAATGCTGATGTCAAACTTCAAGAAACAGTGGCAGATCAGAGTGCTACCGCAGTGAATACCAGCAGTAACACGTCTCACACAGAAACTGTAACCAGTTATGTTCAGGAAGCACCAGCAGCGCCTTCCAGTCAACTGCCTTCCCCCAGGACTTCCTTCTTAGAGTGTCCAGAGAGAGAGCCATTGATACTAAGACTGCCAAAGAGACTTGTCAGCAGATCCTCATGGTTTGATTTCCCTGAAGAAGAAATGTAGTAGGCTTTCCTTGGAACTCTTGTTAAAACTGTGAATTTTTTTTTTTTAGCTCCTTTTTTTTTCCCTTGAGAACTAAAATGTCTGATAGGGTGTCTGTCTGTTGAAAAGATGTCTAGGAAATGTATAAAGCTTTTGACTGTGTATGCACTTTTGAGTCAAAGAGGATAGAATATTGCTAGTATGTAATTCTAAAAGCTTGTTAGAGGACTGTTCGTAAGTTTTAATTTCATAAAGCCATCTACAGAGTATTTCAAAGTTTTGTGTAAACCCAACAGCAGAAAAGGAGCCTAAAACAAGAGCCAGGAAATGCATTTTATGGGGATAGCTCTTCTTAGACAAGGGAAACATTGTTTAATTCATAAAAAGTGATTCAGTCTGAATTCCAGCATCATGTCAATCTCTTTGGTTTAAGCTGATCTCTGCTAAAAAATAGTCAGTGATTTCTACAGAAATTTTCAAAGAGCTTTGAGTAATTTTAAGGTAAGCTATGTCAGAATCTGAATAAAGCAATAAGATTTTTTTTGTTATTTGTTTAAATATATTTACATATGCACTGTGTGTTTTGCGAGTGGAGTTTTTTCTTTTGGTCTTGAATGTCTCATGTATCCATACCATTGGATATTTGTGCAGTCAGGAGTACTCCAGGTTGGATGGTTGTCTGGAGATCAACTGGTACAAGCCTTTGCGGAAAGTAGGAACTTCGATCATGGGATTGGTTTGGTATTGAGTTTTCCCAAGAGCTGGCTGCTCTGCCCTATCCTTTCTAACATAGGAGTATTCTGTTGAGAAACATTTTTTTTCAGACTACTTTTTATTTCACTTATTGAGGCCTGTGCGTTCTGTCTTGTGTTGTGCCGCCTTCAAGGGGTCTTTTCCTCTTCTTTATACCCTACAGCTGCATACTTTAAAGACATCTGTCTTGTCTAGCTTTGGTAATAAAACACTTCCTCCTTGAAATAACCAACATTTACCCAGCTCAGCACATCCTAGATGTCCTGCTGCAGGTATGTGCAATGCACAGGGCTCTGGCAGGGCTTTTTCTCCAGGTTTGGCCCTTCTCTGCGTGCACAGCATTAGCTCTGAGAGCTGAATGAGGAGGATACCTTCTTTGTTTCTCCTGCATTACCTCCATGAGTTTGACCTTGGCTGGTTGCCTACCAGATACTTACCAAGCTGCTCTGTCACCTTTCCTTTCTCTGCGGAACGGGGGAGAAAGTAAGATGGGAAAGCTGGGTTGAGATAAGGACAAAGGAGAGTACTGTCACTAGCCAGATAGAGTCGGGGACAATTAATAAGTTCTATTGCCAGTGAAAAATTGGGTAGGGGGATAAGAAACAAAGGCGTGACAAACGAATTTCCTCTTCCTTCTCAACTTTGCTCTTTCATTACATTCTCTTCTACCTCCTCCCCAGCTGTGCAGAAGAATGGGGAGTGGGTTTTGTGGTCAGTTCATAACACTCAGTTTTGCTGCTTCTTACTCCTTACACCGTTCCTCTGCTCTAACATGGGCCCTTTCTACAGGTGTGCAGTTCTTCTGAAACAGATTGCTCCAGCTGCCAGGAAACCTGCTCCTGTGTGCACCTAAGCACAGGCTTTAGCTCCTAATGGGAGCCTGTTCCTGCGTGGGATCTCCACGGGCTGTAGCTTCCATCAGGACATCGCTGCCTGCTCTGGGGGTGAGGGGGGGGCTTTTCCACAGGCTTCCACAGAGGTGGGTCTCTCCTCTGTTGTGGTTATCCAGGGGCTGGAGGGGGCAGCTTGTTTCACCATGGTCTTCATCACCTGGAAGTGCCCAGGCTGTGAAGAAGGGCTTCTGCCCAACAGGTTGGCTGAGCCTGAGAGAATCAGGAGTGATGACAGTCAGTCACCTCCACTCTTGCCTCTGAAGGCACCTTGGGGCTGCAGGTGTCAGGTTGGTCTGTACCTTGGGAATAGGTTTCAGGGAGCACAACTGTTTGAAGGAGCCAGGGCACTGGGAAGCCTTGGAGCCATGTGGTATAAACCATAGTGGTGGTCTTGCCATTCTGGCTATTGGCTGCTAAGAGCTCTCTGGCATCTCCTAAGAATGAATGTGGTGGCTCCTTTATTCTATTTAGTCCCAACAGCCCTTCCGAGTTCTCTTGGAGGGCAGTGGTGCAGGGACTGGGCTATCTCTGGCAGATGGCTCAGGGATTGATGGTGTAAGTGCCTTTGACTTGGAAGCCTTGGTGCATTCACAGAGCTGGGGTATCCTTGGCATAAATGGGACTTGTCCTACATCTGGAGTGCTGGGATGAAGGGTACAGGCTTCTGAGGAGAGGGCAGGGCAAGGTGGAGCTGATGCACTAAATAGAAGGGAAAGGTTGGATGATACAGTGCTTACAGTTGGTGATGATGTGGTTGGGAGCCTCTGGGTGAGGATGAAGGGAGGGAAGGCAAAGCAGATGTGGTGAGTGTCTTCTCTCAGTTGCCCAGCTGGGATGCCACTGCTGAGAAGTTAATTTGTGAGGCAGTTAGGAGAAAACTCCAAGTTAGCAGCCTATGTCCTTGGAATCCTATCCTTCTTATGGAAGATTTCAGCTTTCTGGAGATCAACTGGAAATGCCATCCTGCTGTGGTGAGAAGATTTGAAAAATTCTTTAAGTTTGTGGGAGAGAACTTCATATTATTAGTACTCAGAGAATACTAGGAAAGATGCCCTAGACTTGCTAGTTGGGAATGGAGAAGGCCTGGTGGGATATGGCGTGGATCTACTGCAAATGCTGGAAAGAGAAAGCTGTCAGAAAACTTTTCTTAATACTTCAAAGACATTTACCATGTGGGAAACCTCATTTGGTTGTTTTTCATGACACTCATTACCAGGAAATTGTCATTAAAACAAGAAGGGTGTCTAGGGCTGTGAGCACATCTGAGTAAAACTGGTGTACTACGGGCAGTCCTTGCTTCCCAGTGCTGCTCTGTGGAAACTGGCTCATCACTCCTGCTGCACCTACCTGCAAAGTGTGAGTAAGCAATGTTACTTGGTGTCAGCTGCTACTAAGAATTCTGCTTGCATAGAAAAGGTGTTGTGGTTTAACCCCAGCTGGCAACTAACTACCATGCAGCTGCTCAGTGACAGCACCCTACCCCAGTGGATAGTGAGGAGAACTGGGGGAAAAAAGAAAAGTGAAACTTGTTAGTTAAGTAATAGTAATAAAAAGAAGAAAGAGAGCGAGAGAACCAAAGGAAAGTAAGTAATGTACAATTGCTCACCACCTGCTGGCCAATGCCAAACCCAGACAGGCCCTCTTCTGGATAACTCCCCCAGTTTATGTACTGGGTATGACATTCTATTTTGTGGAACATTCCCTTGACCAGTTCAGGTCCCCTGTTCTGGCTGTGCTCCTCTCCACCTTTTTGTGCACTTCCTGGCAGAGCGTGGGCCACAGAACAGTCCTTGACTCAGAGTAAGCACTCTTAGCAGCAGCCAAACCATCAGTGTGTTATCAGCATCATTCTCATACTGAATCTGAAATAAAATGTTGTACCTGCTTCTAAAAAAAATCAGCTCAAATTCCAGCCAAAACCGGGACAAAAACTGACCTGCATTAATCAGCTCAGGGAGCAAATGAGATTTATCAAACCTTTTCCAGAGTTCCCTTGGCATAATTTTGTTAACTTAGACAAGACTTCGGTCAGCAGTGGTGTTGGATTTAGCAACCCACCTAACCTTATCTGGGGCTATTTGACTTTCCGTGGATATTCTGCCTGTTTTCCAGGTGCCTTTTGAAAAGAAGGTGTCTTATTTACCAAACCTGGGGTGTAAAGTTCTGGACTCTCTTGATGTGTTTCTTTAAGATTAAAGTTTTTAATTCCTGAGATAGGCACATGGGAGAAACATAACTGTCTCAGGAGGTTAAACAAATTTTACAGGCAAACTTTAGAAAATGATGGTACCTGGCAAGTTTTAAAACATTCAATTGACATAAAGTATCAGTGATGGAGAGACTGAGACATTCTGAGTTGAGATCAGAAGCCAATTTTATTGAGTATACAAGGCGTTTATATAGGGTTTTACTGGTATGGCACTTATACAGGGTTCTAGTTTCGGTAACAATTTCCCATTGGTTACATATTCTTCATAACATCACATTAACTGATAACATTATCTTACCACAGTCTCACAACATGTTTGTTGGTCACTTCTTGCCCAGGGAGCATTTGTCTGTGTCTGTCTCTTACGGTTTATGCTTGATCAGGCCTAAGGTATCAGGCCCCTTTATCAGTTCCATTGTACCCTCTGTTTTATTCACTGTTTCTCTCCCTATCTTTTCCACCAAGAAAACATTCTTAAGTGACTTGTCTATTAGTTTTTGCAGACATTGTAAAATACAAGGAATAACCGTAACAATACATAATATAATGCCTGATATATATAGGCCTATTTTAACTAAATTTCTTATCTCTCCACCAAGTCCCCAATCCCCCAGAAGTTAGCCTAGCCACTCAAGTCCTTATCTACTTGCAGTTTGTTTACACCCTCTTTCAGGGGTTGAATGCTTGCATGTATTGACTGTGAGTGGTCAGACAGGTTCATACAATGCATTCCATCGAATTGTTCACATCCATGTCTGTGTGCTAAAAGCAAAAATTCTATCACTGCCCTATTTTGCAGATAGCGTGTCTCATAGAATCAACATCAGTTAAAGATCTTACTAATGCTAAGGACATAGCGTTAGTTCGTTTAGCTAGCCAACAGCCTAATTTGTTAAAATTTGTTAAAATTTGTTAAATTAAACCTAAAGCTTTTGCTGCTGCTACACCAGGGGTAAAAAATGATGCTGCCCATTAAACTGGTCATCACAGTCTTTGTCAAAAGCATGTCAAGTTCACAGTTCTAGAGGGATATTTATGCTGAAAAATTGTGTTTGGGGTTAAAAGGGATAATCATCAAAGTCCACGTGGTCCTCCTTTAGTATGCAATAGGATGACAGGCCAAGCTCCATCCCCACAAATTAAAAATACCCCATAAGGTAAATGTAGTGGAGCATTGGTTGAGCGAGAAATATTCCTGGATGTATAATTATACCAAGTGCTCGCATTTTTATACACAGGGTGATAAGGAGAAACATCCCAAGCCTTAGACTGATTTTTCCCAGAATAATTAAACTTCCTAAAAGCTCTATTTTCACTGATCCCAGCATTTCTAATTCTTGAGGCACGGGGGATGCCAGGGCACTGTAAGGCATCCTTTGATGCCAGGGATCAGCATGATTGCTGGTTTGCAACATTGTATTCGACTGAGGAGGGCAAGGCCGACACAAAGATCTTGTCCTGTAACATTTGCTAAGGTTACCCAAACATTTGGTTTGGGTTGGTAATAGGCCATGTCTGAGTACTAGAAAAAATTCCCAGTAAATACCGTAATATTTGGGAAGTCATTGTTTCTCCTTATTTTAGCAGTAAGCTAGTAGCAGTAGGCCAGTGGTCCGGAGTAATTTCCAGTTGTTCAGGTAGACCAAACTTATACCCACCTGCTAGTTATTGAATCTGTGCATTATTTAAACCATTTTCCCAAGGACATAAGTCTGTTAGAGGTCAAACAGGTGGCAAGGTCCTGTTCTCAAGGGGTTCTCCTCTGATGTTGGTGTTAAAGGCGAATCCTCAGGTGATGCAGTCAAAGCTTCTCAAAACAGCTTCACATTCTTTGCTGGAATCCACTTGGGACCATTCTGTGTGGAAACACAAGCAAAATTTTCACCCCAGGTGACCAAAGGATGAGGCCCCAATACCTTACCAAATTCTAGATTGTTTACTAAAACAATGGTTTTTTTCCTTTTGTTGCAATTGTGAATTACCATTAAAATGTCAAACAATCGGTGGAGGATTAGGGTTCATCAAAGGACAATTCAAAAAGTTAAAAATATAAAGGGCTTTCTGCAATCTCTCAGCAGGGGTGCCATCTCTGGCCTCCTTTATGTTGTACTAAGAGACACTTGAGAGAGCCATGAGCCTGTTCAGTGGTAGATTGGCCTGTTGGGGAATGAGGAATACCTGTTTTGTGAGTAATTCCCCAGAGGGCAAAAAAGGTAGCAAATCTATGGGAAGTTTAAGCTGGGCCATTGTCTGTCTTTACTTCAGATGGTATACCAAGAGTTGCAAAAGCAGCAGAAGTGTCTGCAGACATCCTTAGCTGTTTCCTGTGAGTGGGCCGATGCAAAAAGGGCACCAGAAAAGGTATCAATGGAGGAATAAATGTATTTTAAACTATGAAACGCAGAAAAATGTGTAGCGCCTGATTGCTAGACTTGAAACATTTTTAGCCCTCTGGGATTAACACCTTCTGCAACAGAGGGAAAAGAGCACCTTTAGCAATCGGGACAAACTGCAGTAATTCGTGATGGCTGGGCTTTAGTAACGCCAAAGTGTCAAATCATAGTGGCAGCTAAAACAATGGCTCAATTTAGCCTTTTCTATCTTATTAGGTAGAGCAGATCATTGTACAGGCATTGTTAAAAGGTCAGCCTGCCTGCTCCCTTCAGCCAAAAATATGGGAAGGTCTGTATGCGATCAAATATGCATAATAAAGTAAGGAGATTTTCTGTTTCCTAAGGAAAAAAGGAGCTGCAACCTATAAAAAAGTTGTGAAGGCCTCCCTTTGCGGCACCGAGGGCAAATACCAGGAGCTTTGGATCTGGTTCTCCCCGTTCCTGAAACAATCCTTTTTCAAATGCCCAGGTTTCCCGCACCCAAAACACATTCAGGAGTCCCCCAGTATAGTCTTCATGGCTGGGAAAGCATTAGCTTTAGCAATAGGAGCCCCCACAGCTTCATAGGTAACTGTTTCTGTATGCTGAAGCATTCTGAGGTGATTACATGCCCCAATCATTTCCAGCAAGGTGGGTTTCTCCTTAGGCAAGGACTTAGGCAGTTTTTTACAGTCCTCATTAACCTTTTCAACAGGTAATTTTAAAAGCAATATCTCTCTGGCAGTGTCATTCTCAATTTGTCTTTCAAGAGTTTGTTTGAAGCGGTCAATGAATTGCATATAAGGCTCAGCCGATCCTTGCTTTACATTAGTAAATACTTTTTGGGGTGTCTGCAGCATAGGGGACCTTTAAAAATGCAGTACGTGCAGCTTGAGTAATACCCTCAGGGGCCTCTCTAGGAATGTGGGCTTGCCCTGCAGGGCCTGAGTGAGCTGCTTCCCTGGCCAGGTGGTCCATATTGAGAACAGTGACATTTTGCTTTGCATGACCCACAAATTTCACAGCCGAAGCTTCTAGCTCCTTTTTCCACTGAGCATCAAAAATGGCATACTGAGTTTGGGTTAATAGTAAGTTTGGAGTCCCTTTAAATCATGAGGGGTCATAAGATGAGTTGACCGACATAGACTGTAAAAGGTTAGCAAACTAGGGAGATCCCAGCCCATGTTCTATAGCCATGCAACATAGTTCCTTAATTTCCGAATAAGTGAGGGATTCCCACCACAAGATATTTCCCCTGGCACTGGGAAGCCTGACTGGCGTGGCTATTTTTGCTGTGATATCAAAATCCCCCTCCTTCAGAGCCTTTTTTAAATTCACACCCAGTTTTCATGGGGGTCAGGAGGGAATAGGTCAGGGTCAGCATCTGGGTCTGGTCCCAGGTCGAAGGGGACCCTCTCCTTCTCACTGCTGAAGCCAAAGTCAGCAATACAGACCACTAATGACCATGAGATAGAATGCCTTCCCTCCTTTGACTGGGTGGGGGGGTTGATGGCTGTGGTCGCTCTCCAGTATCAGGGGTGCCAGTTTCAAGGGGGCAGGGAGAGTCGGAGGCAGGGAGCCGGCAGTATCTGCAGAGGATGCAGTCTGAGACTGCTCTTTCTCTTTTAATGTCTCAAAGATCACCCTTCACGATGGCAGCATATGCATTGCCAGCTCGTGTCTCGAAAGAGCCAAATCATAGAGCTTGGTCCCCACATCATTCCAAACAGCAGTGGTAAAAATAGAGGAGGAGTGACATCAGGACATTTAACAGTCACCCATTTAGGAATAGGCTTCAAGGCCAGCTTTGGCAAGGATTTGCTATGTTTTGCGAGCAAAGCAAGCATTAGTTGAGAAACACCTCTCTCTTCGTTAGACATATTTTGTCCCATGTTTCCCCTGGCTCACCTCCTCCATGGAGGGGTTATTTCAGACCCACTCCTGGTTCTTGCACCAGCACTTTCAGTTCCAGGGGGCTAGCCGACTGCAGCGCAGATAGACTCATTCCTGCTCTTCACATGGAGCACCAATTATCGGTGATGGAGAGAGGGGGACATCCGAGTTTGGATCAGAAGTCCATTTTATTGAGTATACAGGAGTTTTTATAGGGTTTTACTTGTATGGCATTTATATAGGGTTCTAATTTTGGTAACTCTATCCCATTGGTTACACATTCTTCTTGGCATCACATCACCTGGTAACATTATCTTATCACAAAGTTTCACAACATGTTTCTTGGTCACTTCTTGCCCAGGGAACATTTATCTGTGTCTGTCTCTCCCGCAGTTTCTGCTTGATCAGGCCTAAGATATGAGGCCTCTTTATCATTCCATTATACCCTCTGTTTTATTCACTATAATAATGCATTTCACAAGGCATTGACTTAGCAAACTCTGACCCATCCAACTTTAAGTTACCCAGACTTCAAGAGGAGGAAGTTAGAAAAGGAGAGGGTGTGTCTTTGTGCAATGGCTTTTATTTTCTTTGGCCTCCTGGGACCCTCCCCTCTGCGTGGGGCTTCTGGTGTGCCAGTAGCTGATAACCATTCTGGAGCTGGGCTAGAGGCTCTAGAGAGGTGGGATATGGAGAAGCGCGTCATCTCACTATTTGCAGAGCTTGCCTTGCCACCCTGATGCACAATTTGGTTGTTTTGATCAAGTGATAATTTTCTCCAGTCTCTCACACTGGGGAAACTTGAAATCTCAGAAGACACATGACAGCAGATAAACCCACCAGAGCTGTCTTGCGCTACATGCTCATGTAGGCCTGGGGTCTTGTTTGCAGTTCATCCTGTCAGAAATACGTAAGAAGAGCCAGGGTGCTCTGCATGAGGCTCCTTCTTTAGTACACCCCTGCCGTGCTTCAAATGAGTTGCTAAGGTTCATGACCTTGAAGTGAAACTACAGGGATGAAGCATGTTTCTGTCTCCTAACTGGACCAGAATCCAAAAGGTGGCTGCAGAAAATGCTGCTGCTGCTGTCATGCATATCTATTGAACATTTTATTGGTAGATGAATCATCAGCAGACATAGATGCTCAGTGCCTCAGTTTTAAGAAGTTTCAAGTGTCAGTTTCCAGCAAGCTGGAACTATCTGCAATTCTACAGGTTTCATGGCCTTTGCCATGGAGTGACAGAAAACCTGGAAACGTCCCAAGCCTAGCTAGGCAACCCACTCATCTAGGTGTGTTGTCAGTGGTCTCCAGAGGGGGAACAGAATTAACTGAAGCAAGCCATTTGTATTAGCAAGGGCTGATGAAAAGTAGAGGAAAAATCCTCTCTTAGGATGCTTTGGAATGCTGAGTCCTGAAGAATTTTTTGCCCAAGGTGTGGAGTGACTAACTGCAAATCTAAGTTAGTCTTTAGTCCTGATGAATAACGTAGGAACCAGAGTGTGTGGCAATAATACAGTTTATCTTTTGAAAACCTGTAGCTGATAGAGATCAGGTATCCACCCAGTGTGTTGTGCACAGAACAAGTCACAACTAAATGAAAAGCTGCTGTCCAAGGCATTGAGATGAATATCAAGTGTATAGGGGAAAAGACATTCAGAGCATAATTTTTTTTTGAAGATCATTCACTTGGTGAGTGTAGCTGGGATGTTAAGTTTAATCCTCAGCCAATTACATGAGGCAGCTCCTCCAAAACAAAAGGCTTTGTGCCTCAAAGTCATAGCCCTGAGGAGCCAAAAATGAATGTACATACATGCACACATGCATATATTATGTTTATGGGGAGAGAGGGAGAGAGTCGGGGGGAGAGCACAAGTAAGCTAACAGGTGCGTCCTGTAAACTGAGAGAGCAGAAAATAAAAGAAATAGCAGATGCTGCATGCTCCTGCATGCACTCCTATTTTATTTGTGTATACGAAAGAAGGAAAAAAGCCCAAAACCACAAACCACTGGATGGACTTGTATTTGTAAGATTTATGAACTACTAAATTTAGAAAAGTCATTTTACTCTTGCTAGTGTATTGCAGGCTCTTGTGAAAGAGTCAATAAGAAAAAAATTTAGGTTACTTTCTCTATGACAGCATGTACAAATAGCATAAAATAGGTCCAATTAATCTTTTCAACCACTGAATTTACTCTGGATAAACAAAGCATGTATCAAATTATATGTCCTAGAAAGGTAATCAGCCTTATAAAATGCTTCACAGTTCTGCTTTTCTCATTATTGCATTGCAGATAGTTTTCTGAATGGGAAAACTGTTCAAGCAAAATGTTAGATAGCATTCATTTGTCATTTTCCTGCACAGACCAGGGAGCATCCTGCTGGATCTCAAAATGTGTAGTCATTATGAAGATTGTATTGAACTATTCATCTTTTTTTGGCTCTTTTTTCTCAGGTAGTGTTCGTTTATGATGGGTAATTTCCAGAACTCCTTCTTCAGTTGGTATATGTGAAAACTCTGCAGGAATCACACTGATGATTAAACATATAGGATCATCACAAGCTAGTGATTGAGCTGTGTTTAGATAGCTTTTACAGGCCATCTCTACTGCTTTACCTGTAGCTATAGTTGTTTCTTCATGGCAACCACCTGTGGTCCGAAGCACATCACCAAAATCATTACAGAAGAAACCTGTAATTTCAGGCTGAGGCGTTAATGAGTGGAAACAGATTCTATCAATCCCTTTATATTGTTTGGGTTTTTTTCGAGAAGAATGTTTTTTCTACATTTTTCATGGCAAGTTGATGCAGAAATAACTCAGTAGGACTCTTTGACTTTTGCTGTGAAATGGGTCATAGTAAACAATTGGATTAAATAGTGCCTTCCAGATTAAAAAAATGGGAAAAAATAAAATATGAAATAAAGAATTTAGCCACAAAACAGAACCTCATGCTGTTTAATGAGACAGTCTTTGGTGCAGTGATCTCGGTTTCGGAGAGTGAGAGATTCGTTACATTATCATCATTACACTCTAGGTGCTGTTGCTCACTTTAAAATTAATGCAAGAATTTCAATGTTCCAAAGTATGATTAAACACCACCAATTTATTTTATTTTAATTCCAAATTTCCTATTGCTTTATGTGAGGTTTGCTATTTACTGCCAGATTTACAGGGCTGATTGGCTAAGCTAGGTTACAGTGATCCTTGGGAATATTAATAATCCTTGTTTTAACATGCCAGAATTTTCAGAAGTTAATTGCAATATTGCTGTCTTTTTTTCATAAGCCTATTGATTGCTGCAGGGCAGTGATGGAAGACAGTGCTGGTGTACAGTCAGAAAACAGCCTTGTGCAGGAAACAGCAAGCACCACAATGAAGAACTGCCAAAGAACAAATTGCTGTCACAGAATACCCCTACCAAGTCCCACAGGCCAAACAGGTGAATAATGATCTCATCTCCTACACAGCACTGAGCAGACTCATTGAAGTACTATGCAGCATATTATCTGTGTTGCAGCTACAGCTGCCAGAGAGATAATTTCTTATAAAAATGCTTTGTTGTCACCAATTAGAGAGTATCATGATCAGTGCCAGTTCTGTAGATATTTCATTCAACAATATTAATGCAATGTAGAAAATGAAGGTTAGCCTTTGCCCATGCAGAACCACTCTGTAATACCAAATCAGTTGTTCTGAGTCCTCCCATCTCCTCACCCTATGTCATCAGGCTACTGGATTTCCAAATTCAAAGAACATATGCCTTGTCTGGAGCGAGCTTGAGTCAGGTGTGGATATATAGGAGACTGGAGAACTAGCATTAAAGAATGTATTTGGTGCAGGTAGCGCAGTGTGTAAGCTGCAGGTGGAGCTCTCAGGGCAGGAGCCCAAGCTTACTGACACTTTCATAACAAAGGGCCTAGGGACCTGTGGCGCAGCCAGGGAGATACAAAAGGAGCCAACGATTCCAGACTTTCCCATGTGTCCCATCCTGCTGTAAAAGGAGAATCAGAGAGGATTCTTTTGATAGATTTCTCCAACAAAAATAAAGAGCAAACATGACAATATTATATCTGAGAACTGTTTATTAATAAAGAAAGATAAGTGATCCTTATGTTTTTGTTGCTGCTGAGCAATGCTTGCACAGAGCCAAGGCCTTTGCTGCTCCTCACCCACCCCATCAGTGAGAAGGCTGAGGGAAGGAGGCTGCACAAGGAATTGTGAGGGGACACAGCTGGGACAGCTGACCCCAAATGACCCAAGGGATATCTCATACTGTATGGTGCCATGCTTAGCATATTAATCTGGAGGAAGAAAAAATAAGGGGAGGAAGGTCAGAGTCGCGGCATTTGTCTTACTAAGTCATCCTTACTCAGGATGGGGCCCTGCTTTCCTAGAGATGGATGAACACCTGCCTGCCTGTGGAAAACAATGAATGAATTCCTTGATTTGCTCTGCTTCTGTGTGTGACTTTTACTTTCCCTGTTAAACTGTCTTTACCTCAACCCACACATCCCATCTTGCTGCAAAAGGGGAGTTGAGGAGGATTCTTATTGATGGATTTCTCAGATAAAAATAAAACACAGCAGCAATACTATATGTGAGAACTGTTTATTGATAAAGAAGGGTAATTGTTCCTGCAGAAGAGGGATAGAAAAGGGAGCAGAGAGGGAAGAAGAGAGACGGGGAGAGCAGCAGAAGGCAGGGACAGACCGCTGCCGCGGCACGCCCGGTTAGCGGCAGCTCAGCAGATGGAGCTCGGCAGCTGCGAGCGGGGATAGATAAATAAAGGAATGAATGAATGGATGAATCAGCCTGCGCAGCGCTCTGCAGCGGCCGGGCGCGATTCACAAGCGGCGGCAGCGGCGTGTCCGTGTCCGTGTGTCCGTGTGCGTGTGTGTCCATGTCCGTGTGTCCTGTCCGTGTGTCCGTGTGTCTGTGTGTTCGTGTGTCCGTGTGTCCGTGTGTCCGTGTGTCTGTGTGTCCATGTGTCTGTGTGTTCGTGTGAGTGTGTGTGTGTCTTTCCGTGTCCATGTTCATGCCTGTGTCCGTGTCCATGTCTGTGTGCATCTGTGTTCATGTCCGTGTCCATATCCTTGTGTGTCCTTGTCCATGTCCGTGTCCATGTCCATGCCTGTGTCCTTGTATGTGTCTGTGTGTGTGTCTGTGTCTGTTTCCATACCTGTGTCCTTGTATGTGTCTGTGTGTGTGTGTCTGTGTCTGTTTCCATACCTGTTTCCGTGTGTCCATGTCCGTGTCCGTGTGTCCATGTCCATGTCTGTAGCTGCTGAGTCTGGGGTTTTGCCCCAGGCTGCCGCAGCAAATCCCGGATAAATATTCCAAATAGAACAGGTCTCCTGGCTGCTTCAAGGCGGAGGTCAGCTACAGAGTATTTCAATGCAAGAAGGGCCTAGGCTTAGGCTATCAGCCCTTTTGAGATTTTATCTGCATGCAGCACTCTTAGCCAGCAAGAGGAGGAAATCTGGGACCACTGCACAGAGATTCCATAGGCAACTTTATTTCTACAAAGGGGTCTGACACCAAATCCAAACACATAGAATATCAAGAGGGTTTTACAGGGTTGAGGTGGCTTGAAAACTGGACCAGTAGAGTTATAAGTTGAAAGCTATCCAATTACTTTAAGGTTTTAGGTAAAGAACTGACCAATTGTTTAAAAGAGATAAAGACCAATAAAAACTCTAAAAGACAACATGGGGGTCTACAAGGGGGTGAACATTTCTCTAGCATGAGTCATCCTAAGGAAGGATTTCTTATCTTAGGGGAGAAGATTCCAAGGGGGCCCTAAAGGGGTTTCTGAACCATCCACACGTGTCCATGTGTCTGTGTGTCCATGTGTCTGTGTGTCTGTTTGTCTGTGTATGTGTCTGTGTGTCTGTGTCCCTGTCCGTGCGTGTGTCCCTGCCCATGTGTCTATGTGCATGTGTATGTCTGTGTGTCCATGTCCATGTCCGTGTGTCCGTGTGTCCATTTGTTTGTGTGTCCGTGTCCGTGTGTGTCCCTATCCATGCCTGTGTCCATGTCTGTGTGTCCATTTGCCTGTGTGTCTGTGTGTCCGTGCGTCTGTTTATCTGTGTCCATGTGTCCGTATCTGTCCCTGTCCGTGTGTCCCTGTCCGTGTCTGTGTCCGTGTGTCCGTGTCTGTGTGTCTGTGTGTCCGTGTTCCTGTCCGTGTTCCTGTCTGTGTGTCTGTGTCTGTGTCCATGTCTCTGTGTGTCCATTTGTCCGTGTGTCTATGTGTCCATTTGTCCATTTGTCCATTTGTCCGTGTGTCCATGTGTCCCTGCCTGTTTTTCCATGTGTCCGTGTGTCCGTGTCTGTGTGTCCATGTGTCCGTGCTCGTGTGTCCATGTCCATGTCCATGTCCATGTCCATGTGTCCGTGTGTTCGTGTCTGTGTGTCCGTGTGTCTGTGTGTGTCTGTGTCAGTGTGTCCGTGTGTCCCTGTGTCTGTGTGTCCATGTCTGTGTGTCCGTGTCTCTGTGTGTGAGTGTCTGTGTGTCTGTGTGTCCGTGTGTCCCTGTGTGTGCGTCTCTGTGTCTGTGTGTGTCACTCTGTGTGTGTCTCTGTGTGTGTCAGGCTCCGTGTGTC
>WBND01001218.1:153160-169344 GCA_013398595.1 Tychaedon coryphoeus | reverse complement strand
GTGTGTCCGTGTCTGTGTGTCCGTGTCCGTGTGTCTGTGTCCGTGTGTCTGTGTGTCAGTGTGTCTGTGTCCGTGTGTCCTTGTGTCCGTGTGTCCTTGTGTCCGTGTGTCCGTGTCCGTGTGTCCGCGTTTCCAGCGGCGCTGGTGGCGGCTGCTCCCAGGGCTGGGAGCGGGGCAGAGTTCCCGCTCCGTGCAGGGAAGCTCCGGAGCGCTGGGATGGGGAGCGGGGTACGGCAGGGATGGGACCGCGGGCAGGGAAAGGCCGGGGGCAGGGGGGCCAAGCCCAGGGGTTCTTTTGTTTTGTGTCCCTTCTTGGAGGCACCCGCCGGAGCTGCTGGTTTGTTTTTCAGTTGTTGCACCAAAAGGACTTGGACTCAGACTGCTGTGGGAAACCTGAGGTTAGCGCATCAAGGAAAGCTGCTGTGACTGTGTGAGTGTGGGGGAAGGGGTGTAGCTGGGAATATCTTGGTCCCAGCTCAGGTGGTGTGAGAGTGACTGCCAGAGTGGCTCCTGTATGGCCAGTCTGGGAGGTTTCCGTAACAGTAGGAAGGAACATTTCTTTCCTTATGCACAGCATGGGCCAACAAGGTGAACCACGCTTTCCTAAACAAAGTGTTCTGGAGAGCCAAAGTTTTATTAGATTAAGTGGATTTAGGATGAGTGATGGCCTCATTTTTAGCTGACTGTGTTTGTCTCTTTGCCCTATTAAGTGTTTGTCCTATGAATACTGTGCTGGTTAGTGTGATTCTAGATGGATACCTGTGTCTAAACTTTTAGCTGAGTGGAAGTTTATCACAGAAGATCCAGACTTCATGACAAGAATTAACTTGTTGCAGTTTGGGAATTCATGCCATCTCTCTGCATCCCAGAGCTTGGGATAAGGAATATAAACCAGCAGAGCCCCACTTCTTACCAGATCATCATAGGTTCTTCTGCAAGTTCTATGTATGTAGAGTGCTTAAATGGTGTTCTTAACAGCATAAAATGACAATTCATAGTCTGATAGTTCTCAAAAGTGGTTGCCTAACCTCCATGAGAAATATTTATGGTATCCTGGGCATCTGCAGCGCAGGAACATCCCAAGACAGAGTTATGAAATGAAAACAATGAAAACTGTTGTAGGTACATCAGCCTGCCTGGACTGTTTATTTTTAGTAGCAGTTTGCAGTTATGTAGATGTATTTGTTTACACTTAGGCACAGTATTCCTGAAGGGACAGGAAAGGGATTGCATGGAGCTTCTTCCTCCCTATTGAAACATCAGAAAGAAGCTCAAAAATAATAAATTTTATCAATGATTAGCAACATCTCTACAAAAATGGCTAAGAGCCTCAGAGCTGGCATTTTTCCTCTGCTCTTTCTTCCCCTCTTTATTAATCCTTCTCTGCTTTTAGCCTCTTTGCTATTTGTTCTGCAGGTACCCTGAACATCTCAGATATTTGCTCAAATAGGGCAATATGGGCAAAGTATGGATCTTGTGAAGTTAATGTCAGGGCCCTGAGGGCATTGCATTGCAGCCTTCTCCCCAGTTCCTGTCTGCCTACACTGATGTCCAGCTCTGGCATGGTGCTGCCATTAGTGGTGTTGGTGTTGTGGTTGTGGTGTTGGAGTGCCAGGGGCTCCCCATCACTTGGGACCTGTGCATCAGCCCCACTGGTTTATCCTTGTGCCCTGACTCCCAGCTCCTCAGCCAAGCAGCCAGCTGTTGTCACTTGCCAGTATTTGGTGGAGGTGCAAACAGGTTCAGCTTCCAGCTACCTTAGCTTTGTGCTGCATGCCTTCGGTCTGGTTGTGTGCTGCTCTACTTCCAGGTCCTGAAATATTACCTTGCCAGTACCACTTAGCAGTGGTCTAACAGGAGAATCTAGAAAATTGTCACAAGAACAGCTTTGTGTCAGTCCTACCATACTTTCAGGTTGACTAAAAAAGGATAGGGGAAGTAAATGTCTCTGCAATGGTGAACTTTCCTGCACAATTTCTCTTCCCTGTTTTCCTATTTCTTTCTTACGTCAAGTTTGCCAAGTTATGGCTCATTCACTTCTGAATGTACTTCTGCTCAGGCAGTTTTTTCTTTTTTTTTTTTTATATTGAAGTATATGGATGTATCAGAAACACAGCTTAATTGCTCTGCAACTGTTAAATTCTTTATGTGCATAAAAGGAAGGAGAGGGACTTTTTACATGGGCAGATAGCAACAGGACAAAGGGCAATGGTTTTAACTGAAAGAGGGCTGTTTATTGAGATATTAGGAAGAAATTCTTTGCTCAGAGGGTGGTGAGGCACTGTAACAGGTTGCCCAAAGAAGCTGTGGACATACCATCCCAGAAAGTGGTTAAGGCTAGCTTGGATGGGGCCCTGCACAACCTGATCTAGTGAATGCCATCCCTGCCCATGACAGAGGGGTTGGAGCAAGGTGATCTTCAAGGTTCTTTTCAAAGCAAGCCATTCTATGAAATTGAAGATGCAGAGTGAAGATGTGAATAAGCAGAGTAATAATAACCCAACTGGTTATATTTGCTTTTTTATAATATAATTCAAAGTGATATCTTGCAAGATTAAACTTTGCTAATATCTGTAGGCATTTGCTTTGCACAAGCTGTTGTTTCTTGTAGGGAACTAAAAAATCTATTTTCCAGTCTTTTTTCTAAAGACAACTTTATTTATAGTTGAAATTGCATCTCTGATTAATAGAATTTCTCTAGAAATATGTTATTTTCATACATCTATACACACTGGAAATACTGTGGAGCTGAAGAAATTACCTTTTTTTCAGGAGAAGAGAGATGAATCAGGATAGGATAAGTAATTTTTCAGCCATCTGTCTTCTCAAAACACACTGCTAGTGTTCATGCCTTGAGTTGAACCCCACAGCATCATACCTTCTAGAGACTGAAAATAAGAAATCATGGACAAAATGGTAGTGGTATTTGGCTGTTCTGTCTGATTCTGACAATTGGTATGGTATAAACAATATTTAGGTTTCCTCTGAAGACCTGCTGAAGTGGAAACTCCTTTGGCAGCCTTGCAGCTTTTATGGCTCCAGGGAAGTCATGTGAAAAATGTAGCATATAGAACAGATTCAGAAAACTTTGTAATAGTAACAGGACATTTGGACAGCAGTATGACTTTTGAGCTGAATCTCATAATTTTTTTTTTGTGAACAAACTGCTTCTGTGAATTTCCACTAAATGTTATTTAAGTGGTCATTTGCATGTACAAAATTATATCAGATGTAGTGAAATAGACTTACAGGCTTTCTGATGAAGTCTCTCAGATTTACTAGTGAATTGTTTTATTTCTACAGACTTTGTGAACTGTCTTGTGGAATGGCATTTTTGTTGATAGAGAGTTTGTGGGTGGCCTAATACAGGGGAATAAAAATGGAAAGCATTCTAAAGGTCTTTCTGGTATTTCTTTTGAAGTCAAAGGCAGAGTTTTCCTAAGACTTGAGTTAGAGTGAAGGCAATTCTAGATAAGCCACTCTTTCTGAATTAAAACATCTTACAGAAATGTTAGGAATATTTGCACATTTTAGAGATCTCAAAAATACCTTCTTTTTATAATTTTCCCCTTCTAGACTCTTGGCTCCAGATTCTCTGTCATGTTAGAAAAACTCAGGGGTATAACAACAGCTGTTGATGTGACCTAAGAAGGGCTTTGTGCAAGGTGGAAGTACTCAGGGTGCTGTCACCCTTCTTGGAGCATAGATATAAGAGCCAGTGGTACCCTGAGCACCATTAGAAATCCCAACTCTTGTCTTCAGCTATGGACGAGTGTCCAATAACTTTTGCTATCCTCTACTGAGTCTGGGAAGTACACTAGTCAGACAATTATTTCTCCTTTCTCTTTGCCTGCCTGAGCTGGGCTTTTGCCTGGCTTTGGGGTGCAGGAAAGGGAAAAAAAAAAATCATCCTGAGAACCCTAAATTCTTTGGTTGCATTTTTTCATAGCATTTCATGACTTCTTGCTGTTGTATTTATTTTAAGTTTAAGCTAAGAATAAGATACTTGAAAGGCCATTTCCTTGAACTGCGAAATTTCACAGTATTTTTTGGATGTATTTTTCTCTTGAACTATCTTGTATGTTTGCACAGCACAAGGTAAAAATCTATCTTCACACTTCCTTCTGCTGGATGCAAACAGACATAATTGCTTATCTATCTTTATATGCAGCTTTTTTTTCCATTCCTTTTCTTAAGTCTTCTCATGTTTCCTGATTCCAGTACAGCCTCTGCATCACTAATTGATCCATCTTTATCAGATTAAATGATTACATGATTGTCACAATGTAAAAATAGGGTACTTACTGCAAAAGAGCATTTTAAGAGGTATTGTGCACTTTGAGTTTATAATAATGGCTTTTTGTTATGAATTAGACTAATCTTTAATCTGTTTGGCTGCTTTTTTTGCAGGTAAATAAAAAAACCGATCTGAGAGTTTTACCTCCAGTACTGTTTTGATCTCCTTGCTTCAGTCTCCGGTTATTATTGGTGCAGTCAAGTATGTAGCTGGTGAATTCTGGAAAATTGGTCATCTGGGATATTGTTGATGTCTTTCAAGTACACTCTGTATGCTTCTGACTGTACTGGTGTGCACATTTCCAGACCTTTTTAGAAGTATTTTGAGTTTTGGCTAAGGTCTTCATGGTCATGGACTAATGTCTGGTGGATTTGACCACTGACAATGCTGAAGTCATGAGCAGAGCCAGCCAGAGGCTGCCTGCCAATTTGTTTCCAGAAACTTCTTACTACCATTTCTGTTTCCCAGCAAGAAGTTTCCAGGTTTGTGGTTTCCATACATTTAAGCAAAATTGTGATTTTTTGCAGGGTCTGTGTCTGTCTGAGCCCTTCACTTGTGCAGTGATACCTAAAGTACCTCTCCTTTTGCAAAGGGATATGTATCTAGTACTGTTTTTTTTCCCCCAGCCTCTCCAAGCCTCCCCTGGGAATGTTTGGACTGTGCTCTCAAGCACATGCTATGACTCTTGAGGTGTCCTGTGCAGGGCCAGAAGTTAGACTTGATGGTCCTGGTGTGTCCCTTCCAACTCAGAACATTCTATGATTCTGTGGCTCCAAACCCACACCTCACAGCACAGGAAAAGAGAACAGTGATCTGATTTTTTGGCCAAGCCCTGACAGACTGCCTTCAGGAGGAGAGGCTGGGAAGCTGGTTTTTAACTCGGTGTCATCATCTTCAGCCCAACCCCAGCTCAAGCTGCCTGTCAACCAGTACTGAATCAGGAAGACCTCTGCATCCCAAATTTCCTGTGTGCAAGCAAGTTCATGTCTTTCCTAAGGCTGTGTGTGGATGATAAAGCTATGGCTTTGCCTCTTCCCCCAAGACTGCAACTCTACCAACATTACAGCTTTAAGGAAATTTTAATTATTTTGAAAATGATCTTTCTAGTTCTAATTACTCTTAAAAATGTAGCCAAGCAAGAGTATCATCTGTTAAAACAAAAATCAGTCAACCAACCTTTGCTGCTCAGCTTTTGCTACCAATCTGTTACGCCTGTCACAACAAGCTGGCAGATGGTCACAATAAATGGCACAAGTTTAGGATGTTGTTTTGTTTAGCCTTCATATGAAGTACTTTGAAACACATTTTAGTAGAGGAGTATAATTAAAGTATAGGAAATTAATTTTGAAAGAGTGGAGTGAGTTACACAGTAGTTTAAAATTGTTAGAAGAGTATTTTCTATTATTTTTTGTTTACTTGGAGGGACTGCAAATTACTGCTAGTGGTCATGAACACTGAGGAAATAAATCTTGATAAGGAATTTATTTCCTGAAAGCAAACTAGGAATGTGAATATTTCATTTACTTACTGAAATTACTTAATTGATAATTATTACTCCTAAGCAAGCTCAGATAGTGCAGTCTGCCAAATATCCACCCCATAAGAGGAAGAAAACCTGTTATCTGTTCCAAGAAATGAAAATTCCCAGCCACCGGTATATTTTCATTGAGTATTCCTTTTCTGTCTGATTTTCCACAGAGATCTGATGTTTTTCTTTTCCTTCTTTTTTTACATCCTGGAGTAGTCTCTGAGCAGAGACGTAATTTTGGTTTCAGTTCTCACTCCTGATGCATCAATGGCCCTTTAAAAGTTGTGTTACCCATGTGTCCAATAGAGTCCACATGTGGACTCTACTGCCATCCCTTGTGAATTTTGACTCATTTGGTATTGTTAAAATCAAACCTTTTTGAAACAATTCTGCTCTAAAATCACCTTCATATCTGTCCCCAGTGAGTGTGTTTGAAATTGCTCAAAAAATCACCGGCAAGGATATGAACAAAAGTCAGATTTAATATTGAACTACAAAGCACAACAGATTCATTGGCAAGATTCACTCTACTTACACAGGACAACTGAGGCACTAGAAGCAACAAAAAAACCAAAAAAATCCAGGCAATTAAGGCAGAAATTAATTGGAACTACCTAAGTGTATTTGTGTGTCTGCGTGTAAAGACAGTGTAAACAAGAGTGAAAAAGAATGCAGCCTAAAGCTTAACAACACTTCACAGTACTTCAGTTTAACTTATGCCTTAATTTATAGCTTAACCTTACCAACATAACAGAGAAATAACACTTACCACTTACCACTTATCTAAATCACAACTATAACTTACCTACTCTCCAGATTTGCTATGGCATATGTGCAAAGGGTATGCATGCAAACACAGTCAGTGCACCTGTGGAAAAATTCCCCTCAGGGGTCAGGGAAATTACTCACTTCAGATGCCTTTGCATCTCCCAACAGGCCCCATCCTGAACCACAATGCCATAGGGTTGCAAGAGAGTGGAGTTTAGTCACAGCAACGTTTTATCCTGGCCACACTTTGGGTTGGCACTTTCTTTGAAAATGTGAGAATAGGAATGTTATGCTATTCAGGCCAGAGGAATATTTTCCAAGGCTGGTCTCGGAAAAAACAGAAGCTTGTTAGGAGTTTCTTAGAGTGGACAGTGTTTTTTGATAAGCTCAGAAAGAGCTGAGGCCGGGTGATTTTCAAGGACAAGGCCTAACAAGAATTTTCTCAGATAGCACTGCAGCCTGGAAAGGAGTTAAGGGGAATGCACCATCACAAAATCTCAAGCCATCATTGTCAGCAGCATGAGCCTTTTTTCATTCAGACCTATGACCTTGTCTTAGCCTTGATCCCACCTCATCTTGAATCATTGCTTCCTCTTGTTCTAGTCAAATGCTTTCAGAGGGACTATTCTTCACCTTGCTGTACACAGAGGACTTCCCATCCATGGCCTTATGTTTCTCTGTCTTGGCTTTCTGCACATGCACATTTTCTTTCTCACAGGAGGTTAATGCCCACTGATTTCCCATCCTTCTGACTACGTCATTAGTGTTTGGCTAATCTCATTAGTTCCCATTTAATTACTTTTATTGACTTCTTAATGACTGTGTCGTTTCTTCTTCCCACTGCACTTCTCATCACCCCCTGCCCTGTCTGGTACTCTGTTAGCACACTGTGGTGCCAGTTTCAGCACCCTTCTTTCTGTCTCTCCTTGTTCTTACTCAAGTTTCCATATTAGTACACAAGCCCTGGAGCGATAGAGCTTTCATTGCATTTCACTGAAAATTTGAATTTTCAAAGATGTAGGCAAGATTTTCAGCTCAGAGGGTGGCTAAAATACAGATTATCTGAGTATCACTGGGTTCTGATAGGGCAAAAAGATTGTCCAAATGCTTACCCCTGCAGGCTGGACAAAGCAAAGACCTGTCAGTATTCTGCAACTGGTATAACTGGACAAGTGTTTCTGGAGTGCACGGTCACCTAACTCCTCTCCTGAAATGCTTGCCTTTCACTTGTGCCAGCCAGACTGCAATGTAGTATGAGAGTGGAAAGCTTTTACCTTTTGGGCTTGGCATATTGAAGAGGTTACCAGAAATGATAAAATAACACTATGTCATATTAAAAATGCTGTTTTTATACTAGACTTCTGTACGTTATTACATTGCAGAGCAATACCAAAGCAAGCAAAAATTATTGTGTTTTTCAAAATTAAAGAAGAAAAATTATTAATTATTTTTTTGTGTAGGGAAGGAACAAGAACTGAGTATACCATATAATGTAGTTACCTTTTAAAATCAATGCAATTTTAAAAAAAAATCGTAAGTGAATGAATATTATCATTGTTCATATATGCAAAAACAGAGACAAATTTTCTAGCCAAATAATTAGATCACAAACAAAGATTTTGAATTCTCTTGGTTATTTTGTGCTTTTGCAAAGAACAAACATAAGGACTGGACCAAGCAACCTATATACACACAGTACTGTTAGAATGCCTGCTCATGTCAGGGAGGTCACTGCTGTGGATGAGCCTTGCAGAGGCCAATCATTGGGTAAAATTTGTGAAAATATCTCCTCACCAAACCAGTTTGGCCTGCATGGGATAGTGTACAGATCACCCTACTCAACACTGCTGTGAGATTCCAGGACAAAGGTTTCTAGGAACCTTCTTTTCCTTGGTTAAACACTGGCCATCTCTCTGTACTGAGTCCAACAGCTGCAGCATGACGTCTCAGTCACTTTGTTCAAGACCTTACAGGCCATATGGTGGTGTTTGCCAAGAGAGATGGTGTTTGTTGCAGAGGTCTTGCACTCCTCTCAGGCAAGAGTCCAAGCCAGCAGAAAAGACATATTATCCCCACCCTTTTGGTGATGTGAATTGAAGGGTGAAACTGAAGGATGAGTTGAAACATGATGGTTGGCCAAAGGCAGAGAGTATTGAGACACATCACTCTGGTTCCTTGGCCAGGATTTGAACCATATGAGGTTTCCTTATGGCTTGTCTCAAAGAGAAACTGCTTGGAAACTAGGGGAAGCGGAAACACTGAGATTCAGTTTAGTAAAATTAGTACACATGGTAAAATTATTTCCACTAGCAGTACTGCAGTCAGTTTCATGGAACAGCGAGAGAAAAATACAGTCCATGGATAAAAAAATCCAAGGAAACAGGTGAAGAATGAAGTCTATTAATTTAAATACTCATTTGAGTTTAACTAAGTTCCTAGGAAATAATGAACTACAGGCAATGGCATCTCATCTCCAGTGGTGGTGGGATTCTAAAGAAATTAATGTTAAAACATTTGATAGACAAACATTTGAATCGTTTAATTGAATGCTCAGTAGAAAGAAAGAGAATGGCTCTTCCGACCTAGTGCTTAGATTTCTGAAATCAGTGGAAATGGTGTTATATCATTATTTTGGTATTGCCTCAGTTTCACACTGGGGCAAGCAAAGTGATCTGCAAGCTGACAAAGACCAGAGGGTGCACCACACCTCAACAGGCCAGTTGTTAACCTCACATCAGTAGTGCAAAGCCTTTTTACAAAATTGAAAACCTAACTAGTTTCCTGTATTAGTAGTTACAGGCTTTGGATACCCATAAGGACTGTTTTTGACACCTGAAGTCTTCATCCAATTCCCACAGTCTTCGTCAGGCAGGCTTGCAGAATTGATCCATAGTGCATCCCTTGTAATCTCTTTTACCCACATTCTATTGATACCATCCTCGCAGTGCTGTATATTAGGTTTGCAAATGACACAGCCTTAGACAAACAGCAAAGTTTCCCTTCCAAGGCAAGACATTGTTTATAGAAAGACACAGATGTTCACAGAGCTCTGTGGCACTGCATTGTATCAAGCAGTGTTCAGAGCTCAGGAGGGCTTCTGTTGCTTCACATTTACTAAATAGTTAGCTTCCATAAAATCCCCTGTTTCCTTCTTCCCTATTATGTTTCTCATATTTAAGTAGTCTTTCCCCCACTGCATATATTCTTCCTACAATAAGCAGGATCACATATGTAGGTAAAGCAAGACAGAATAATAATCTAAACATTGAGATTAGCATTTTTTTACCTTAAATGAAATTTAATCTCAGAATACATATTTCCCTTCCGTGTTTTGGTGTTTAGTTTTTTTTCTTTTTTCTTTTTTTTTTTTTTTCCCCCAGTCTCTGTGGTTTTAATCCAAGGTTGTTCATTTACAGAACTACAGCATTTCTGTGACTGGTACCTCTGAGATCTACTAACTGATTCACTAAAGCAGAGTCTCTTAGAGCAGGTTGCCCAGGACCATAACCAGTCAGGATTTGCGTATCTTCAGGAATGAAGTCTGGGGAGCCTCTCTGAGCAACGTGCTCAACTCCCATCTGGTTTATATACACATGTATAATCCTCCTCTCACACTCACCCTCCTCCACCTTCTTCAGAGTGAACAATTGCAGCTCTCTGAGCTGCTCCTGACAGACAAGGTAGCTGAGTTATTGCATGAGAATATATGTAATTCTGAAGTTACGTTACACCAAAGCATATTAATTTAATTTTTCTTATTATAAATGGTGTGAAGGGACACCAGAATAAGCCAAAGTCAAGTGGAAGAATGGTGGAGTAACCTATACTAATGTCAATTCAGATTATTTTGGATTAAGGCTCCTTCCTCTGTTTAAATAAAACTGGTTCCATTTCTGAAATTTGAATTGGTCTCAGTTTTCTTGCAAAATGGTTTTCTGTCTTTTGTTGCCTCCTATCTATTTTTGTCTCCTACAACCCAGTGTTTGACATTTGTATTATTTTATTCTTGGCTTCATTGAGATACTCTCAGAGACCTAGAGATGGGGTCTTCAGTGCTCCTTGCATAACTTTGATAACTGAAAGGAAAATGCCATCTCTGAGATTCAGTTTTGTTTCACTTTACGAAGATGAAAATTAACAATCTTTTAAGAAGATAAAATTAAGCATTTTTCTCATTTTCTCTATGCATTGTTATGAAAATGGACTCATGGACACACACAGGCTCCCGTCTGCAGCTGCTGTCTAAATTTGTTCCAATTTTTTTGTTTACCCTGGTGATTCCAGAGCTTACTTTTTTGACTGTAAAGATACAAGCAATCCCTCTTAGATTAACATTGCCTCTCCATAGCTGTACCTCAAATGTTTTGTATGCAAAGGCAAATTAAATATCTAAAAGTGCAGACACTCTTACTCCTACAGACTCTCCATTCTGATTGTAAGAGGGTAGAGCTGACCTCAAGAAAAACTTCTCTTTTATCATCTCTGAACTGGCCCATGTGTCATAGCGTTTTTGGCTTGGCAGACTGTCAGCTTTTTATGAATTGAGTGCAAAAACTCCTTAAGCAGCAAAGTCTGCAGTTCTGCCTCTCGGCAAGGAGAAATATTGTTTCCTCAAAGAGAATCTACTTGTTTGGTTTGTAGGGAGTGGGAGGCAGTTGTGGTGTTTGGCACACTTCAGCACTGATCCCCCACAGCTTCAAGAAATGGATTTCAAAGCACATACCATGTCATCAGATAGCCAGTGGAAAAAGAAAGAAGACCAGAAGCAACATAACTGTTGTCTTGCTGCTGTTGTGAGACAGAGAAAAGGACAGAAAGGAAAAATTGGCAGTTTGAACAATTGAAGTTTATAATGGTACAACCAAAAAAATGCCATTACCAGTACTCCCATATTTTTCAGTTAAACTCTGCATTGCTCTTGAAAGCTTAGACCACAGCTGATGACACAAAGAAGAAGCCTAATTGTTTATGAAATCTTTCATTTCTGTTGCTGGGTGCTTCAAATTTTACTTCATAACCCATATTAGATTGAGAGATAGGAGATCTCTCTGTTTATTTTAAAGGGAGATACCATGTGCCAAATGCTTATTATATAAGCAGTGGAGCAGAGCAAGACTTCTAGAGGATGTTAACTAGTCTAGTTACTTCCTTTCATAACTAGTTGTGGGAAACTTATTGAAAGTGAATTATTACCATATTTATTGAAAAACAGGTATTTTTGAAGAGTGTCAGACTGCACATTAAGAAATCTAGAAACATTGAAAATGTTTACTATAGAGTTTCAAAATTTTAGGAAAAGTTAGCAAACCTTTTAAGTGAAATCTGTCTTCTGTTCAAAGATGGCAAGGGGAATTCCTTAATCAGAATAATCAGTGGCTTAGCAGACTCTAATATATAACTCTAGCTGCACAAGGGTCTATAAGACAACCAGGGTTCTAACCACTTCGTAACAACTCTGACTGACAGTCTCTTATTGGTATTGGTTTCCTCCTAAATTCCCCTTGAAAGTCATACGTGACTTTGGAAAAATAGCTATATTGTTTCTGCAAAATGCAAAGAATTTTAACAAACTTCCCTAAAGTAGGAGGACTAGTGAGGTGCTACAATTTTTAAGATTTCTAATGTTGGCAGTAGAAGTGTATGTTAGCAATTGTGTTTTTATTTTTTATAAAATAGATTTTTTTTTTCTCTATACTATCATTTTGAACATATTTTGCTGGTAAGCAGGGACAAAGGACCATTACTAGCAAGAGTTTTGTGCTCCTTTACATTTCCTTACTTGACAATCAACATGAATGTTATCTTTTATGTGATTCACTTGGACGGACAAGAGCCTTTATATGTCCAACAAAAAATTTCTGAAACATTGTGCAATGGATGTACACAATGTGTCCTTCTCTCCCACTCCCAGATGATGAGAGTGCTAAATCTGTGCATGTAGACCTTAGGAAATATCACTGGTTTTGGTGTAGAAAGGAGCTAATGAAGTAATTTCTAGTGGAATTGGCATCTTCCCTCCATGTTCCTTTACTAGCTGAAGTGCTCTCCTGCAAGACCTTGTTTTGGTAGCTGCTGTCTCCAATAGGATATTCAGGTGGCTGCTTTGAGTACGTCAGGCTTGGCTGATTAACTTAGTTGATTGAGCACGTTGCTAATAATGCCAAGGTTGTGGATTTGATCCCTGAATTGGCCATTCACCTAGAGATCCTTGTGGGTCCTTTCCACTCAGTATATTCTGTGATTCTGTCACTCACAAGGAATGATGTGGTGTGTAGGCTATGCTTATATTCCTCAGCTCTCATTTATGTTTGTCTGTGGGTGAAGCTTTTTTGCCTGCTCACTCATCTTCAGCTAAGTCAAGCAGTGCAGGTTTCTGAAATGTGGTGGATAGGAACGGCTGATTGGAGATGCCAAACTGAAACTCTGGCTATTGAATAGCAGCATCTTAACTAAGGCAGTTATAAAAACAGCCTTAGCAGATCACACAGAGGTGCATCTCTCCAGAAAAAACACTGGAAGGAGAAATAGATGTCTGTCCCTCTCACTGACCACTGTGGGCTGACCCACGAAATACATACACCATGATCCCAGGCAGAAATTTTTGTCCTGCTTCTCATCCATCCTCTCTCCTTTGACTTGCTCTCTTACACAGCAGATGTGTGTCCAGGGACGCACAGGAGCAATTTCACACTGATGCAGATGGATTGGTAGACAGAGCTGCCTGCACACCCCTGCCCTGGCATCTCCCACCCAGTCTCTTAGTGTCACTAATGGACCTGCTCAGGCTGAACATTCACTGAGGTACAGAGGAGAGTGAGAAACCTCAGAAACAGATGCCTGTGTGCTGCAGGCACTTCCCAACAGCAGCATTAGGCACATAGGCATTGTTCCAGATTTGGCATGCAGACACCATATTCTCAGCCAGAAGGCTGTATTTAATGGAAAATAAAACATCTCCAGGGCCATTGTTACCAATTCTAGCTTCTGTCATATTATTTTAATTTCTTGGATTTGTTTTGCAATTAACCAGGTAATTTTATATTCTAGCTTTTTGTTTTAAAAATATCTGCTCTTATTTTTCTTCCTTTACTAAATGTGTGAACAAACTGCTGTGATACCGATATCTATATAAAAAACAGTAATAAGATACAGACCCCCATCAATTTTTTTCCATCCACATAAAAAAGGTGAAAGAGTACCTAAGTTTTTCAAAGTTTAGGCAATTGACAGAAAGTAGTCTACTATGAAAAGGTTTCAGTGGAAGGACCTTACACCTCTTTCTTTTTGCTAAACAAGTACTATTTTTTTTCCCAAATGTATTGCCATTACAAAGGAAAATAAATTATAATTCTTAGGTGTCAGCCTTGGGTATTATTTGGTACCTTAGATTCATGTGATGTTGGTGTAATGCATGCATACACATGCCTTTGCACCTCTGTGTATGTTTCAGGTGTGTGGAGCACTTTGCTATGTTTGTTTCAGTGAAAGGAAGGCAAGTTGTCAGCAGAAAAATATACAGCCTTTTGGCTAACAATGAATTTGTGGACTTCCATGGATTTCAGCTGAGGAGCTGGCCAAGTTTATTCGTAGTCTCTAGATCATTCTGCCTGCTCTGTACAAGTGAGGATAAAACCACGTAGTCCTTAGAAGCTATAGGTACATGATAGGCTTGCAAAAACCTGTGATCAGATGGATGTGAACTTCATCTTAGTGTACTAAGATTTGCAGCATCAGTCCTCTGAGAGTGGCTTGGGGAAAAAATAGCCTCTGCTGTGTGACTGGACAGCAAAATTTCATGTAATTATAATCAAGTAGCAGTTAGTTTGTTGGAGGGTAAACAAGATAAATAGTCTGTGAATTAACAACTGCAACATCATTTCTTATTTCACCACTAGAGATATACAGCATGGTCTAAAATACAACTGCCACTCGCTTTTAAAGCAGTTCTATTTGAGGCTGAACCAGAAAAGTTTTTTTTGGGTTCACCACAGCTAGTGTTGTCATTTTTATCTCTAAAGAGGTCAGACCTTTGTGCCCTGACAGAAGCTTCTGTCCTGCTGCTTTCCAGCTTGCCTCCACCTCTCTCAAACCTTGGGGCCAATATTTCTATGGACTCCATGAACTTCTGGGCAAATTGTTTTGTGAAAAATTCAGTTTCCACCAAGTTCAGCTTTTTCAAACTATGCCCCACTAAGAAGCATTTTCTGTGGCCATTTGGCAGCCAGTGCCAATGAACAGTTGTGCTATTTCACTCACCTGCAGTGCTTGGGACCTCCATCTCAGTGAGAACCAGAGAATTACCTGCAAGTCTGTCTCAGGGACTGAGCCTTGCTGACAGCAGGTTCAGGCATCAGTTTTGACAAATATTTAAAGCTGACCTCTTCACTTAGCTACTTGGGCCTCCACCAGCTGTTGATCTATCATATATTTCAGCCCTCTGAAAATCTTTTGGGTGTGTTTCTTTGTGCTTCATATTTATTGAGGATCAGTTTGAACCATTTTGCTTTGACTGCACAGACAAATACTTTGGTATAAGTCAGCTGGCATTGCATGCCTTGTATTAATACTGCTATATAAGTGTGAAACCCTTTATCTGCTGCCAGTAGATCTCTCCTTCTGTCCTCTGCTTCTTTTGCTTTATTTTGCTTTGAGCTTACTCTAGTTTTCACCCTCTGCTTTATATTCTTTACCAGCAACCGCCCTTTTCTCACAGGTAATGCACAATAATGATAACCCCTCTCTCCATCTACAGCTTTCCCTATTTTTTGTTTGGGTGCATTTTTTAACTACTTTGGCCTATAAGATTGTAGCATTTATAAAAGGGGATGAGAGCTGGAGCTGGTGCTGCAAGTCTGCTGTAACTTTCTATTGCCATGGAGGTTAAACTAGGTGAACTAACCGTCCTTCCTTGCCTGGATACTAGTCAAGAAAGCATGGGGTGGGAGAGAAATTCAGAAACAAGATGCTGTATATCATATTGCATATTTCCACTAACTTCTCTGAAGCTGAAAAAACTACCCAAGATGATTATGGGCCCTAGATGCTGCATTATGTGAAGTGTATTTTTGAGTAGGTGTTTGATGCCAATACAGTGAAGCATCTTCTTAAGGAATGATTATCCCTAAGACAAGTCTGAGGCAAATTGAGGGAAAAAAGTGGGATTTTTCAGAGTAACAGAAGTAACAATACCTTGCTTTTTTGTGCAGTAATTGGTGTTGTATGATCAGTTAATATCCAGTAATTCATATTCTGATTACTGCATTTAATAATTTTAGAAAAATCCTAATACATTTTGTCCATTAGAGAAGCATTTAACAAACAAGTATCTAGTCCTCATAACTAGAATTTCTACTTTACCTGCTTGTAATACCTAATAGGCTAATCCTTTTTGGGATTAAAAATGTAAAACTGCACAAGAAAAGCTGTTTGGATATGTGCTGGGAATCAGTTCAGATTTGGTCTAGATGCACTTCTATTGTCTTAGATCAAGGTTTTCTGAGCGAAACATCTGACCTGCTGCAGAGCAAGGGGGCACAGAGGGTAGCAGTGGTGATCCAGGGCCGTGTTTCCGTACCTGCTGCTGAGGAGCCC
>WBND01001218.1:127701-152310 GCA_013398595.1 Tychaedon coryphoeus | reverse complement strand
TCCTTTCCCCTTTTTTTTTTTTTTTTTAATATTACTGGTGAAGATGGTGGTGGTTCAAATTCTCTTCTTTGTCTGATGCCTACCCAGCCCACCAAATAGCCTTTAGGGGTCATCTGAGGGTGATGAGTAAATGGGCATTACTAGCCTGTTAAACCTTAGCTGTCTTTTATGTGTGTTGAGTCATTATAGAATTGATTTACTCTAGAAAGTCTTTATATCTTATATGCAGAGTCTGCATGTGGAGCTAAAAGCAGCTATACAAACTGACCTAAGAGATGGTGGTGATAAGAGCTCAACAGAAAGGAAAAAAATACTGGAAGAATCTGTAGAAATAAAATGCAAAGGTACCTGAAATGACATTTGAAAAACAAGCACTTCCAAATCTGAAGTAACTTAAGAGATGTTTTCCATTTAAAGAAAATCAGTACTTTACAGCCAGTATTCAAGCATTTAGAGTGCCTTGGTAAGCAATTACTTCTTGACATTTCCTGTCAAACCTGTGCCATCCATGACAACCGTACTATTGTTGCTGTTCTGTTGACTCTCTTCAATGTGATTCTGTAATTCTACAGTTTTTTTCATTTTAGTTAGAGGACCTAGAAGGAACTGCATAAGTCCCTTTGGTTTATTATAGCTACTAAATAACTGTGCTTTTAAGTTGGCTATATTTTGCTTGCAAAATATCTCTGAATTATTCAATTGACTCAGAAGAGGAAGGTAATACTTTATTAAGCCCTTTCACCCCTTCTATTTGTCACAGATATTTGGGAGTACTACTGGACCAAATTAACACTGCTGACGAGAAGTTTTGCAGTTTTTGCCTTAATCATGTGCAAAAAAGCGCCAAGACAAATAAATCTGAATAAAACCATCAGCATCAAACTTTCTGGCAAACCAGAAGGTTCCTTCAGATGCAAGTATTTTACTCATAATAGGTATAGAGGAGTTGAGTGAACTATTAGTGTTCTGTAGTCTAGAAATAGGTATTGTTTTGTGCTTTGTTCTGACTATCATTAATTAAATGGTATAATCAAATTGCACCACATGGGAAAAACTGGTAGAGATAGCAAACATAGAAGTGATTCATTCAGTGTTGGTTGTGCATGGACAGATTTCTTTTACCAGCCATGTAGATTCTCAGTAAGTTCAAAACATTCACATTTCAGCCAGGGTTTATTGTCCTCCCTGCCTATTTTCACAGTTGCTGTTCAGCTGTGCTGATGGGTAACAATGGAGAATATCTAAAAATTCTAAGGCAAAATGCTCTGAAATGTTTCATATCACTGAATAATCAAATAGTTTCATTCAGAATTCTTACATGAAAACTCTAATTGCTCAGAGTTCTGATGTCAAATTTGGTCACTAGAAGTTATCACTGAAAATATCACTGGTCCAGAGTTATGTGCATTTCTTGTGGCAGTATTTATCACACAGTTACTCATACCATCTCCAATACATTTTTACTAGAACAGTATCTAAAGCCCCTGATTAAAAATTTAATACCCAGAATAAATCTGGTACTGTATCTACATGAGACTGTCTAAAATCATCACCAGTAAAAGATTACTTATTCAACATCACAGAGACAACAATTAAAAAAAATAATGAAGGAGTTTCTAATCTTTTATTGTACTTACTTTAAATTAGCTGATGCAGTCTACATTCTGATCTCTGAAAGTCCTTTATAACTAGAACTTGGGACGATATTTATGCTGTAATAATAATTGATGACTGAGATATATATGCGTCATAGTCTAATTTCAATGCCAAACAAACTGAATGATGAGGATATATTGATATATTTATTATTAAAAATATAATGTCCTGTGAATAGTTATTGAATAAAGATTTCTACATATTATGATGGTTCTACAGTTTTCTTACATTGTCTTTAAAAAGTCTTGCCTTGTTCTGTATCACTGTGAAGTAGTCACTGAATAGCATCATGAGCAAATCTGTTTATAAATATGAACATTGCACACAGGAGCTCTATAAACTGCTCTGCCAGGTACCAAGTGTTTATGACTTGCTGTATTTAAAATATATTGCTTTGAAAAACCTAAACTGTTAATGATTTCTTTAAAAATGTCTTGCTTGCTTGGAGAAAAGTGACCAGTTATGAGCATAATTAGCTGAGAAATCCTTCACATTGGTTTTAGATACTGTCTGCAAACTGCAGCATGACTTGATTTAGTTAGAGCTGGTCACATCGTGCAGTTGTGACAGAGGATGATTTCCTCGAGTGATTGTCACACGTGATGAGTTTGGTGAAAGTATTATTAGAAGGTTTATTTTTCTTAAAATATTCTACTCTGACAGTGAAAGTGTAAGATACGGTGTTATTTGTAAACAACTGAAGTGTAGTATCTGCAATACACCACACAGAAGCATAATCACTGTCAAAATGACAATATCACAGAAAGCGGCTGCTGGAATTGACAGAGGTGACAGTCAGATTGTGAAACTGTTTTGTTCTGATTGCATATTCATGATTCCTTTCTATAATATGTTACAGTTACTCTGTGAGCTGTTCTAAGCAGACGTTTTAACATGACTAGGCTGAAACCTTGTACTTTGAGATGTGAAAGTCTAATCTTTCACACTGCTCCTTTCACCTTTTTTCCCAATGTCTGAATCCCGACTTGCAGGCTTAGTTATGAGACACATCCAAGAGCATGTACGTGCAGGAGTACAACAAACTGTGGCACCCATGTTGCTGCACCAGTGGTGGTGATTTACTGGTACAGCAGAACCCCGGTCTGACACCACACGTACCTGTCAGTAACTGGTGAACACTCATTAGAGCTTAGCTGTAATAGGTAGCTGAGGCTAGTAGCCAATTATTAGCTGAGAAATTTGCTTTCATACACACCTATCAACAAATCATTTGTCTGAATTTCTCTCTGGCCTTGGGTAGCTCTTTGTGACTCTCTTGTTTGCTGTTTATTTGGCTCATTTGACTTTTAGGAAGTCTCTTCCAACATGCTGTGCCATAACAATGACAGCTGCTGGTGAGAGAATGATTGTCACTGTCTGGGGGTCTCTTGAAGCGTGAGACCTCCTCAGAAGGACATGCAGGTGGTTTGGGATTCAGGGTTCTCCTGAAGCCGCCGGTGAAAAACTGCTCGAGACAATCTTCTGCTGTTTCAAGGCTGTTTATTTTATCTTTATCTTTTATCTGTCCCAGCCAGGCTGACAGAGGTCCTCTCTACAAAGTGACCATGACGAAAGCGTGGTCTGGGAGGCAGAACCCTATCTTTTATACTCTAGACTACGTCTTCGATATTTACAGTTACTTTCCAATACAGTTCAACCTTATTACACTGTCCAGTTTTGTTCCCATCCAATCTGTGGCTGCCAACACGTCCTCCAACATGGATGACATGAAGGAGAAGGAGGAAGGAGCCTAACACACCCCAAATCCTCCATCTTGACCACATGGCCCTTAATGTAAACAATCCAAAAACCCACTTATTCTACTCTCTAATAATCTAATTCACACTCTACTTATCTTCAGGGCTTGCATCTTTTCCCTCAGTGTTGGTAGATTCTCCCAAGGAGCTAAATCCAGCCCCTGAAACTCTTGGGCATCACTCGAGGGTCTCAGAGGGGTCTGCCAGGTGGGTCTTTGGATCCCCAGAGGAGTCAGGGGAATGCCCTGGACTCCCACAAATTGTAAAGCTGCAGACACTTGTAGAAATAAACTGTTCCATTTGCCTCTTGGATAAGCAGTAGGCAATGTTTTCTCTTCTTTTATTATTTTGGTTCAAGTTCAGAGAGAAATTTGGAGGAAACAAAGCAAAGACATTATCTGCTCCTATTTTTTCTTTCATCGTTTGTTTTTCAGACAAAGTCAAAAGAGTTTGGCAATTTTCCAAATAAATTGTGATTTTTAAATTTTCTTTTTTTCTTTTTTCAGGAAGAGACAATTTATCAAAAGCTGGAGTTCTATGTAACTACATTCCTGAAGACTTTCTAGATTGTATCAATACATAGCCAGTGGTCCAGAATGGAAATTCCTATAAGAGGAGTTTATGAAACATGTACAAAAAGAGAGATAAGCGAATTGCACTTTTATTTCACATTAATTCTTTCCTTTTTCTCATCTCCCTATTAACTGCACACAGAAAAGTTTTAACTTGATCTCAATGCAAAAGTAGAAAAGGTGGGCTTCATCATTAAAAATGTCTTGTGCAATTAAGAGCTACTGATTCCTATCCCCTATCATTAATGAACAATGGAAATATATGCTATAGGATGTAATCCAAGACTCAAAGGCATCCCAAAGGAATCCCAAATTTACTGTTGCTTTGTCCAATTACTGTCTTACATCTGACCTTTCTCAAATTTCAGTCTTCCCACCATTTTCCCGGGTGCTCATGCCCGTGTTCTCACGGCAGAAAACACAGAAATTTTACATTGGCTAATCTTTCTCTCCGTGCAGTTCACAGCTAAAGGCCATCATGCACCACAGTCATATGGATTTGAGTATTTTTTGAATTAAATATGCTTCTGAGTAAAAGATGAGAGGGTCATCTCTCTGCAAAGTGGACAAGCTTGCAAAGAGTTGCATAGAAAACTGAAAGCTAACTTTTATGCCTGAGGGACAGTGATCAGTGATCAGGATTCCTTTTGCTCTCTTTGTGCATCCAGTATAAAACATCTGTGTTTGTTTGACTTATTGAGGATGAGTAAGTTGCATGAGTGGAGTATCTGCTGTACCCAAGATAAAAGCAACAGGTCCTGGTATTTTGACAAAGCCAGTCAACAGCAAACCTAGACTTTTCAGACCAGGTCACCTGGATTTAAGGTATTTGCAGTGAGTCAACCAGACAGAGAACATTGTTGAGTCTGGTCCTTTAATGGGGAATAATTCATTTGGCAACACCTTATACTGTTGTCAGCATTTCTGCAGTACTGAATCAGCCTGGAGCAGAAACAGAAAAAGTATCCAACCTACTGGAAAGTGCATTTTGATGTCTACCTAAATGGGAGAATGCATTTAAAAGCTTAGGTAGATCTGCAAGAAGCTGGTCCCTTCATGATGCACCATGCAACCTTTCAAGTGTCTCCATGCCCCTACCAACAGCTGAATAGAAATCACCTAAGTGATTTCTAAGTGAAATCACCTAAGGCAGAGCTGATCAAGCCTTGCTGTTGTCAGGAGGAAGGCACAAAGTGCTTTTCTGTCTGCTTACCCCCTGCTGCAGAGACCTGCCTCCTCTTTTGCAGGTGCTGTGAATCCTCAGTGAGCTCTGGGTCCAGCACTGACACCTCTCTTGTTCACACCAGCCAGAGTGATGCTGTGCCACAGCCTGCTGCAATAACTCTTCCATCAGGTGAGGGGGCAGACAGCCCTTCATAATCCCACTGCTGACCTGGTTAAAAACATAAGGATGTTCTCTTTTGTTATGCGTGGCCCAGAAAATATTTGTGATCATGCAAATTTTGGAAGGGGTGTCAAAAAGGAAGATAATTTTTGTAAGATGAAGACATGTCTTTTCAATTCTACTGCTTTTTAAGATGTCATACAGTGCCATGAAGCCTTGTAAATGTTCTAATTATACCTGTAAAGTTTCTTCTGTTAGTGCTAATATCCTTATCAATTTTTAGCATACGCTGGTGCTTTTTTGAATACAACAGCAACTACAAATAAATAACAAACAAACAAATGAATAACAACAAACATGGTAAAATGCAGTTTGTTAAAAATTGAAGTGTTTCATAGAAAATTTCCCCTTAAGAAAAAGAGAGAGAAATTAAAGTCTTTGAGCACATTTTCAGTTTTCTGAATGTCAAAGCATTTCATTAATGTCAAAACAGCTTTTCTTCAATTTATAGATACATTAATGTGCTATATGTGTATAAAAATTATGTTACTAGATATTTAGTGTATCAACCTTTGAGTTTTATAATAAAAGGAGAAAAAAATGTTTTAATGATGTTGGCAAATACTTAGATATTATTGAAATTAGTATTTTTGGGGTTTAATTTCATGGTAATTTTTTATTTCATTGTAAAAATGCGATTTTTTGACTTTTGACTTTGGATATGAAGTAATATATTTCTGCTAACTGCTAGGAGTGTCTTCAGAACACAAATTTAATGTTTAATGAGTTTTCTTGACCTTTTTATGGAGAAGTAGCAACACACATTTTACCACAAGATGGCAGAGGTGAGTTGTGAAATTTGTGGGCCAGGGTGTATGGAGACACCTGAAAATCTGAAAAAAGAAGTTAGAGGCTTGATAAAGCAACAAGAATGAGGATATTATGAAGCCACAGGGAAAATTCCAGCTTTAATTCACTTTTTTATGACCAAAAAGAGCAGCATGTATTTTATTGTAAGATTATATACTTTCTGATTGCAAGCCAAAATTGGCAACAAGATCTAATTACAATTATCTAAGATCTTATTTTTTTTAAAAGAAGTGTTTTCAGATACAGATTTCACTCTCAAATACATATTTTTATATTCATATGGGTGAAAAATGTTCATATATTGTCTGCTGTTAACTAAGTAGTAGGAACTCACAAATTATTTTACAAAAAAAAAATTGAACAGGCAATAAGGAACATTCATTACATATGTGGTGCAAATATGCATCAAAAACTGTATTTTATTAATAATATGAATTAATATTCTATTATGCCACATCATGTTATAAATCTCATCCAAATTGAAATTAAAACCCCTATAAGTAATGAAATACTTTACAGCAGAGCTGCCATAAATATACATGTTCAATCATGAGAGGACCCAACCGCCATCAGTGGGCATACAGTGATCTTCCCTGTTCCTAACTGAGAAATAGAAACACGTTTTTCACACTACCTTCATAAAAATCCAGGAAAAAAAAGAAAAAGCTGTCTTTTTTTCCCTGCTCTGTGCAAAGCAGCTTGGACTGTGTGTCTGTCTCTCTACATACATATGTGTGTGTGCGCATCTCCCACAATCCCCCTGCCTATTTCCAGCTTTTCCAGCCCTATTTCCCAAAAGGATGTTGGGAAAAACACGTATATCAGCGATTATGAATATGATTATGAATACTGCCTCAGTCACAGCTCTCTGCTGGGGAATGTGGATTTACTTGAGGTAACATAAATCCTTCCTGTGAGATTTGCATGAGGAAATGGTTCACCCAAATGGATCTCAGCCTGAGTTAAGAATGGCCATTCCCAATGCATGGCTTGGCCCCATCCAGCACATGCAGCACATCCAGCACATGCTGATAAAGGATCACACTTGGATACTCGTGTCGTTCCAAAACATGAGAGGGGCAGCTGAGGGTGTCTGCTCCACGGAATTCTGGCTGAGACAGACTCTTGGTGTTTTCTTCTGACATTGTCAAGTTCCTACTTTGCAGCTTTCAGATGGGTTTCCAGCAAGGTGGTATCACCCTGCCTTCCACAAGCAAGGAGAGTTATCTCACACCTCAAAGCCAGCAGTGCAGCAAACTCGGGAGGAAAGGACCGACTGTCTCAGCTGCTGTGGGGGGAACAAGAAGACACATGGTGGGCTGCATGAGACAGGGAGATCTTGCACTGAGTCTTCATATAAACTAAAGTTTCCCCGTCTGTCCCTCAAATGCAGTTGCTCTGTTGGGTTTTAGAGAGTACTGTGGTTTAAAGAAATGCATGCTTTGATGTCAAAAACATTGTATGAGTCATCTCCTCATTGTTGAACAAGTGTGGGTGTTGCTTCCCTAAGGCCCTCAGAAATTTCAGTGGGAAGGGTGTCCACAAGTCACCAAAAATTTTCAGCCTTAAGTGTTCGAGTGCTTTTGCTAATCTTTAGCATAGCTTTTCTAAAAAATTATTATTCGTGTTCATAATTTGGAATTTGGTTTGGATTTCTTTTTCATCTTTGACCAAATTCTAATCTGCTTTGCAATTGCTATGTCAATTGAAGGCTTTGAAAGCTGATTTTTATTTCCTGTAGTTTCTTTGTTTTGACTACAATAGCTTCTTTTATCTTCATGATGTTTTATGGCTTTCCTGATTTATGCAAACTTTTATTATCTCCATTTACTAAGAGGTAGATTCCACCTCTGCTGAAATCACCAAGGGCTGCACTATTCTCATGAATGGAAGTTAAATAAAGTTATGAACACCTTTAAGATAATTGATGCATCATGTAAGTCTTACACTGGCAAATGCAAATAAGGTGCAGACTTTATTCTGCCTTTTGGTATCCTTTAGTTTTAACCTGCAACTGAACAAAAGTGACTGTCAGGTATTTTTATGTTTCCAAAACACTTTGTTGCAACACAGACTGAGACGACTTTGTTTGTTCAAGTGAAAGCTTACTTTATAGATGTGTTTTTTGGCTCATTGCAGTTTCAGATTGCCACTGTCTCAAATAAGGATGGGAGGAATCCAATTCCCATAACACCACTATAATTTGTACAAATCAGATCCACAAAAGTAAAATTCAACTTGGCTCCTGAAATCAGTTGTCTGCAGGAATAACCAGAGAAGCTGAAATTAAAAAGAATTTGGCTAAAATGTGTTTTCAGTTTGCCTCTGTAGTGGTATCATCTTTTTGATGTAGGATTTATCTTATCCAAATGCAGGCTTCCAAATGGAAACCACTAGAGCTCAATGATAAATAAGAAATGTTCTTGCCTTTTCCAAGTGCTCTATACCATGCCCTGAAAAGTTTGAAAGTTTTACTTCTGTTGTGAGTTGATTTAAACTCGGTTGACTGCACTGTCACAGAAGGAAAATACATTAATGAAAAAGTCACCATAAAGTTTCATTTGGAAACATGTTTTTTTTTTAAATCTGCATTCCCGACAAACTTGATACCATTAGCACTTTTAGAAAGTATTACCAAAGGATGTAGGAATAGGAATTACTTTTATGCTTTTTAATTTTTCTAATTGTGAAAAGAAAGTGCAGTTCACATATGAAGTTTCAGGTTGTTTGCTCTGTCTCAGAAGCATGTGGTGGCTTGTAGTTAAGCATGACAGAAAAGTGGAATTGGCATGTTCTTCTTTCAAATTCTGGGTGAGAAAGGTGGATTACAAATTAAATGGAATAGTAATTAAATGGATAATATAAATTTAATTTAAATTTAAATTTTTAAATTCTCATATGCATGTACAAGAACAGATATTTCTTAGATTTCCACATTTTTTACACATTAGAGAATAATATTGTCTTGAATGTTATTACTCTGTAACTCCCAAAAAAGCAGTATGCAAAAATGTCAATAATTAATGTTTATATATCACTTGGTTTTGGAAAGAAGAAGTCTGAATCTAGGATGTAAGTCAGGTCCATATTGTAAAGAAAACAAATGAATTAATTTAAAGCAGCTTTCTATTTTGAAAATGAAATAAAATACTTGATTTCATGGGCATTTGATTTATCTCAGTATCTCTTAGTTTGGGCTATTGACATGTAACATTAAAATATTGCATGATATCTGGCTCCAAAAAGACCTTGGAGCTGGAAAGTCAAAGTTTACCCTTTACATTTCACCAGAAACAAGGATGTTGAGATCATTGCTTGTTGTAATTTGGTAAAATGAGATAAAAGGAATGAATTAACTTGCCTCCCCAACTCCCTCCTACCCTGGTCCCTTGTCTTCCTGCCCATCTCCTTCCGCCCCTGACCTTCCGGACCCCCTGACCTTCCTGTGTTCAGACCCTGGGTCAAGTGTCCTCACCCCATTGGCCGTCAGCCAAGTCCCCTCCCACTCCCTTCTCCTGAATACCCTGGTCCCTGGAGAGCGACCCTCTCTTTCCACCATACCACCGCATGGAATAAACTGAGACCTGGAAGGAGCCTCTCTTGTTTCTCTTCCTATTCATGCTGGACACCTGTCCCATCTTAAGTAATTTAGGTTAGGGACACAGTGTATTTCTGCAATTGCTTTTTCAACTATTCTGTTGATAATAGGTCAGAAAAAGATCTGATCCATTCTTCCAGATCTTTTAGTGTACTAATTGGAAAAGAACAAAAGTATTTTGTTCACATAATGCTACAAGCAGCTCTCTGAACACAGAAGAGGAATAGAGAGATCAGTAGTTTGTAATTACTTTCTAAATTAGAGGTTTTACAAGTAGTGCAAAATAAAGAAGGAGGAATAAAGATTGAAGTTCATATTACAGTGGATTCAACAGTTCTATTTGACTTTCAGTTCACAGCTGAAGTAAAATGTTTTCTCTCTCCTTCATGGACTCTCAGAATTTCAATCTGACTTTGACTATATATGAGGTTTTTCCAGGATCTATCTTCCTCTGATTGAGAAGCTCCACATTTTTAATTATTACTTACAAGTTGAAGAAATTCACTTGGATATGTAAAAAACTTCATGTGATTCTGTAAAAAGACAGAGCGAAAAGACATTGCTGCCTGCAGAAAAGCTTATTGCCCTCTCTGAAAAGTGCTGCATGGAATACATTTTTTTTTTCATTTAAATAAAATGCATAATTGAAATTCAGGGATAATTTCACCTTTTTCCTTGGTTATTTTGATCAAAATATTTCCGTTTCTCAAACAGCTTCACTATCAAACTAAGCTACTCTGAAAAAGCCATGGAAAAATGCCAAACCACTTGCATTTAAATACTGCCATTTTTATATCTGCCAAGTTTTACTGGGCTTCACACCAGAATTATGTGAAACTACAAATTTCTTACTGTACCACTCTGGCTGCCCAGGGATTAATTTGGAAAAGAGAGGTAATAGCCCACATGTGTGTATTCTCTACCAAGATTCTTCCTTTAAAATTTTGTTTTAACAGCTTTTTTATCTCTTTTCTATCTCTCAAGAGTTTTAGAGAATAAAACCTTTTAGCCAAAAGTTTTATATCTTGCAATGAGCACCTGGCCATGAAATCCTCATAAGTTTTAATCAGTGCAATAGTATGAGCTCTCTTTCACTTGTGACAAGGAATTTTACCACAATACTATCAACGTATTGCTCATGCAAAAACCCCTCATATGAATAAGTTTTTGACAATTGTCCTTTCCTTGACTTCTTGACAGAGCAATTCAGTACTTCCCTTCCTAATTATGACACTTAAGCACTTCAGAAAACACAGATCCCTCCCACTGCATCCTGGCCAGTAAACTGAGCACCCTGGCCGCTGCTCCACCATGCCCTGTGGCATTGGCATCCCTCCTCCCGGGTTTCCTTTCCAGAGCAGAGACAGCCAGTGCTCCAGTCACTGCATGGGAGGAGTGCTCCTCCTCCGAGCAGCTGGGCTCCCTGCAGCCCTTCTCAGCTCCTGCAGAGGGTGGTAGCTTCTTTATGGACTCTGCATCTCACTGAGTTACATGATAGGAGCCAGGAATAAAGCTATTACAGAGTATTGTGTTCGAGCCACAACAGCCACTACGACAAATCTTGGTTTTTTTTAGTTTATTTAGTAGTGAAAATTCTATGGGATAAACTTACATGGAAATTTTGTGGGGTTGTGTTTTATCTGCTGTAGCACACGTACCACACAACACCTTCATTAAAAGAGCTGGATCAGTGAGCAGCATGACTGGTGTGTGAACCAGAAAGTCATAATATCAGGAATGCTTTTATTGCAGGCTCTTTTCCTTACCTTTTTCCTGTGTCCTTTGTATCTTATCACTGGACACATTATTTATTTTACCCATGCCTATGGCTCAGTTTCTCTAACTGTACAATAATGAAATTCATGCTTCCTAAAGTGCTTAAAAATCTCTGGACAAATTCAGTACTTAAAAATCTCTGGAAAATTGTCAGGTCTGTACAACATTAGTGGCAAATCTTTGCAGACAGAGATTTCTGCAAGTACAAGATATACCACGATATGAGACTCCCTGTGATTTCAAAAATTTCATTGGCCTAACGGTCCTTGACACACAATTGTTTTCACACTAGAAGAACAAATCCAGCCAGACCTAAGAGACCAACTGGAGACTGACTCCAGGGTAAATACCAAACTTCAGACTAGTAACAACATATTCATCTAAATAGAAGTGGTTCCTTACAATATGTACAGATTTTTCCTGATAATATAAATGACATCTTGTGACTAAAGTCCATATATATATTGACAGTTAGTGACAGCCTCCACAAAATTTTTACACAAGTCTTGCAACTGAAGGAAGGAAAATGTTTCACATACAAACAAGCAAATGAACAATGTTTAAAGCATCTAATTTCCTCTTAACTGGGCACAAACACTGCCCTAAATGACACTGTATTTCCTTCGGTGCATAGTTTCAGTAACAGATATTCCATATCATCCTCTGAGGAACAGAAAGAAAAGTCGTGTAGTTTGAAATACATCTCAGTGTTTCCCATTCGAGTATAACTCATATATATGGTTTATATAATCATTTTAGTGTGCTGTTAATCACAGTACAGAAGATAATACCAACTTCCTATTTTGCATTATCTTCAGTAGCATATAGTGTTTCACCCTAAATGCTGAACCAGGACTTCTCTGTTCCTGACTGCCAGCATCTCTGTACAGCAGTCCTGGCTGAGCTCTTATGGTGAAACAAGGTCTGTTTCATACTGACAGCTCTAAAATTCACTTTTTTTCTCTCTGTCTTCGAAATTCGGTTGATTTGTGAATGGAGGATTCCTTTCATGAAGTGTTGAGTGGCCCTGCAAGGACTCTGATATGTAGAAGGAGCTGGAGCTTTTTGATCAGTGGTTTTGTTCTCTACTTGAATCCTGAATGTATCAGCTTGATAAATTTTTTTGGTTTTAGTTTTGTTTTACTATGGTTCCCATTTTATATTCTCCATCCTGTCCAGCAGAGCTTTTTGAATTCTCTGGCACACACACGATATTTTGATGGATAGGGAGGGTAAACTCTTTATTCTCTGAGATTTTTTGATATCAATATTGAATTTAGTGAATTCCACCTGCAAGTAAAATAATCTAGCATACAGAGGAGCAGGTACTGAAACACTCAAGTTGTGTGTATCTGTGGTTACCACCAAAATGCCCTGGGTATGTCATGGACCCAGGTCACCTGGTCTTCTAAACTAATATGGGGTAGCTATTTTGTACACTAAAGAATTTATCTAGAGATGACTGGGGACACAGAGCATCCCCCTGGCACTCAAGATGTGCGTGGAAATGTTTAAATGATGTATGGCATATGACCCTGCTCCCCACTTCACCTGGGGCTTGCTATATCCAGATCAGGATACTCCTGGTTGGCTTCCCTCCCCTCCTCTTCTCCAGGGTGGACACAGGTGCCCTGCAGGGCCCCAGTGTTGTTCCCTGGCTGTGGCTGGCCAGCCCTGCCGTGCCTCTGGTGCAGATGGGGAACATTCTCTCCAGAGCCCTCACTCCCACACAGGGGCAGTTTTCTCTGCTGAACAGCTCCGGGGCCCTGCAAGCTTTCCAGTGTCTGTGATATACACACTTGAAGAAGACTTCAGGGGAACATTAGAATTTTCATGTTTTGCAGGTCCTTGGAAATATCTCAAAGGAGTTTAAGAGGATTCCCAAAAACTGGGAATCTCCCTAAAGTGGCTGATTACTGCCTGAAGGGCAGTCAAGCAAGAAGGGAGACAATGCACTTAGTTTTAGTTGTGAAACATTTTTCTATTTGCTAAGGTTAATAATATTAATGTGTAATTATATTTTCATTTGCAGTGTGTAATATTCATACACTGATGTTTTACTGTCTCTAAAGAAATATGTTTTGTTATCCTGTGTCAGATAGCTTTAGCCAATTTCTCAGCCAACTAACTAAAAAAATCCTCAAGAGAGGATTAGTCATTGTCTATCTCCCTGCAGTGATGTTAATTTTCAACATAAACATTTGGGCTTTCTGAAATTTGCTCTAGGTCTGTGCTAGTGTTCATGCTTGGTTCCTTGCCTCAATTTCCCCGTTATTTCCTGTTCTCATAGATTTTCTATGGCCAGTTTATCATATTAAATGTCCTCCTGCCCTTGGGGGCAATATAAAATGTAAAACTGCCTCTGACTCCAAAATAGTAGCTAAATATAATGAATTCTCTAAGCACTCTATTGAAATAAAACATGAATCCTCCACTTGTTATCTACCTTGCTGCCTAAGCCACACATAGGTATACAACCTAATTTACAGGTCTGTAACTTTTTCAAAAAAACTTTGTGAGTCAATTTTGTTTCCTTGTTGCCTTAGTGTTTCTGAAAGCACAAACTAAAATCTGTTTCAAAAACCGACTCAAACTTCAGCGTTCACAGAACACCTCTGAGACATAGACTTGAGTCTTGTCCAAGGGCACCAGCTGGATACAAAACTCCAAGGCTGTCGAGATTAAATTAGTTTACACTCCACGGGCAATTATCCTAGTACAAACTACTCTTGAGCAGAAGACAGAATGACCAGCTTCAGGAGACATCAGTAACAAAGTCCAGACTGCTACACTGACAAGAAGAGAATAAAGGAAAGCAGTTTCAATTAACACAACGTCTTTTGTATAAAATCTGTCAAGGGTGTCCTTCAATGACATTGATAGAATCACCTGCATACCATCAGCATACTAGCCACAGCTGCTTTAACTTGTAAAACTCTCACCTTCAGAAATGTTTCATACTTGCAGCTCCAGTAGATGAAGCAGTTCTCCAGCAGATCTCCACTCATGTCCCAGGAAATTAATCTTCTACTACTAAGGGTCAAGAATCCAAATCAACCAGAACTTTAAATCAGTCTTCCATTTGCACTCGGGTAAATATTATTAGAAAATAGTAAGACCTAGAAAATTAACTTTCATGCAGAAAACTTGTCCATAATTTCCTTTCTTAAAAAGCGAAGAAGAAAGATACATTAGAGTACTTTTGTCACTGATATAAGTACATGCTTAAATGAAGGGGTAGTAACAGTAAATGGGAAATGCAATTTGCAGTGAAAATCCTACTTGAAATATTTGTGGGGGGAAATTATAGCAAAAAAAAGGGGCCCATCTTATTTTATGGTTTAGAATTGGAAGTTGCGTGTGCATTCATTTTTATGTAGTGTTTACTATTATTAAAAGTCTAAGGTTTCTATTGCCTATTCCTTTAAATAATAGAAATATTAAGGCAATACACACCCCAGGGTTTTTATTAGATTGTAGGTAGCTCTATTCCAATGTAAATTTCATTACCATGAAATTGAGATAATTTTATACATTCAGTTATCTCACGCTTTCCAACATACCACACATGGGAACTTTCTTTTTCATGCATTTTCACAACAGTGAGCCTGAAGAGAACTCATATTATATATCTTGTGCCTTTGGCTCTTGATTTTTTCAGCTTTCACACCAAATTAAGTTGTCATAGCATAAAGTAATGAAAAGCAACATTTGTATTAAACTGTAGTTATGTTTATTGATTTGATGCTTTGATTGTTTATTAATGCTAAAACCTGGGAATTGTATTTCCTTTCACTTTGGAAAACAGAGGAAACTTGTTTATCTCAATCTATTCTTTCAACAAAACCAAGAAAATTTCTTCAGTGTAGTCTGAAAACTGACTATCTATTCTGGCTTAGGTGTAGAAAGATAACTTGGTGCTATGGTTCTTTTTAAGGTGTTTTTATCCCAGCTTTTTACTTCCAAATGCTACCATTCTGCAGAGTTTCATTAAGCATTTTACTTCCTCATATGCAACACATCTGAGTTACAACTTATATCCTGACCAGAAAGAAAGGTTTGATATATATGTGCAAAATTATCAAAAACAGAGAACCTCTGCACATCTTGTCATGTTTTGCAACAAGTTCAAGGAGCATGACTTGACTTCCTCAGTATGATAAATTCTAGTTGTGAGCAGTCTTTTGGCCTCTAGGATGAGTAGAGATTGAAAGCTAGGGGAGCAAAAAAGAACTAGAGGTGTGTGTATTCTGCATGTAGTCATCTTCTCTGGAAGTCCTACGCCAGACCTAGTGGGAGCAATAGGATTTTCTCTGGTTGGCCTCTTTTGTTCTGTGAGGTTAGCCCTCCTTCTCCTCCTAGAACAAGGGGGATGGCCTCCAGAATTACACAGCCTCCTTGAGGAAGTCCTTTATTTTGAGGTCAACAGCAGAAAAACAATTATTTGATATCAGAAATCACTGCCTGCCTTGTTGTCTGTTATAATTTCCCAGTCTCTGTCTGTATCACTAGAATCTGAAAAAATATTTCAAGATAAAGATCACTCCATGTACATACACCATTTCTTAGGCTTGCCTCACATTTGGCTACTTTCAGGGATGAGACTATGGCTGTGTATTCTTGTCCATAAGGCATTTCCATTCTTACACTGTCAAATATTATTAAGTTAGTGATGGAACAACATTATTTTTGTTGTTTTTGTGCTTGTGCAACAGCTATACAGATAGGGAAATGATCTGTGAAGATATTTCTCAGGCACTCGATTAGCAATCACTGGTGTTTCAAATAAATGCTAATATGTTGCTGTCAAAGAGGTATTTATATTTCCAGTCATCCTAGTTCCTTTTAATTGTGTAGTTCTTAGCTGACTTTTTTTTCAAAGGAAAGATTGCCTTCAGGCTCAGTTCCATCTTAGCTAGGCTTCCTCAGGATTAAAGTTTTTCCAGCAGGTGTAAATAGAACAGCTCTAAGTATTTGTGTGATGTGTGACTTCACCACAAAAATGAAAAGGGAGATCCTGTGGACTCTCTGCTGTCCTTGGACCATCAACATCTCACCAGCTTGAGACCTCCTTCCCATTCCCAGTGAGCTCAATGCCTGCTTGAGAGGTGCTGACTGGTACTGGGATAACCAAATCATTATAATAGTTTCAAACTGTCCCTGCAGGAATACCAGGTGGACGTTACACTGCAGAGATGAAAAAAGAGGACCAGGTCAGATCTACTAGTCTTCCATTTGTGATCAAAACTAGCTACAAGTTAACTGTCCCCAGGGCACAAACCTGGTTCATTTACCTGCTGCACCAGGCAGATCTTGCACTGACACCTTGTCCTAGTGATTTCTCAAGCAAAACCTGTAAATCCAAGCAAGAAGCAGCTTTATGTCTTAGGAGTTTGAACTGGGGAAAATTTCATTGTGATTTAAGCAACAGTGATCGAAAGTAGATAACTCAAATCAGCAGGACTCTGTTCCAGTCCTTTGTACTAATTCAAAATCAGTAAGAAACACCGTGTTCAAAGAAACTATTTTTGTGTAAGACTTGACTTTTCAGTCTGTGTGCAAAAATATTCTTTTTGATCTGGGTTCAGTGGTTTTCCTCACTTATCTAAAAAGAATTAGCAACACGGGTAGTACACGAAACTCAAATATAAACAAAAACCAACACTAGAACAACTGTTTCTTTATGGTTTTACCAGCTCGGGAAGGAGTCATGTTGAGAAATTTTTAATAGTGTTCTTGGAGCATTTGATTTAGTTGATTTTTGTGGCAAAGAGAAGCAGGGGCAGAGAGGCAATGGACTCCATGTTTTGCCCTCTGCTGTGACTGGCAACAGCTTGGACTGTCTCACATGACAGATGCACTCAAAGACCATTTGTGCTGTCTGTGTTAATGGTACTTTTCGGGACACATTTGCAAATCCATATGAAGACTCAAGAGGTGACAGAAGAGTTTCTACCCTTTACCCTGTGGTGCTGAAGAGCCAAAATTCTGACTCGGTTTCAGAGCAAATATAGCATGTTGGAAAGTAGGCATTAAATGTAACTCTCTGTGACAATTGGAACACCTTAAATGAATTACAGATCAAATGTCTGCACTAAGAATTCACTGAGTAGCAGCATCTGCATTGCTGTTAATTGCTAATGAACACAGCTATGCATTCCTAGATGTTCAAGCACAGAACTGGCCACGGGGTTTATATATGGTAGATTTAGCAGCTTAACAGGTATCAAGGAATGTCAGGATTTTTAGACTCAACCAGCTTTTGGTCAACAGACATTTCATTGTAGACTGCTACTAAATATAGTTGTAAGGACAGGGAGCCAAGTAGGAGAAGGCTGTAGCTATACTTTTCTCCATTTCTTTGTCTTTTATAGGTGTGAACCTGCACATTGTAATGTCTCTTCTTCATTTCAATAGAGTTATGTTTCCTTAACTAAGTATGTGCTATTTGCGTTGTAAAACTGCTCCTGGATTTGCTCTCATTTATCAAATTTTTATTTTCTCTAGGACTTTAAATCAGCAGAAGATATACAAATTTAAAAAACAAACAAACATTTACTCAAGAACAAATTTTGAGCTCACGGGAATAAAGATGTATATGCACAAAAATAAAGCCTTCGGATAATATCCAGAAAAGAAAAACACATGACGTTTCACAGTGAAGCTGATCTGTGGTGGGTGGAAGTGCTTGTTTTAATAGTAAAACTGTGGCAATAGCTGCACTGTGCAACCTGTACTCTAGACAAAACAACAGAAATATTGCAATGTCCAGTCATTCAGCAGGGAAAAGAGAAACTTTTTCCAAATAGGCTACTCCTTTATTCAAGCTGCCTTCCATTTTACAGGTGATAGCTCCTTCTCTCTGTTGTCCAGCTATGGTTCCCATCCAAACACAATGCTCTGGGAAATAATTCGTTGTGGCAAATCCCCTTTATAAATAATAAACCAAAGCTTTGTCTCAAAGAACACCAGGACAGCTGTCAAAAGAGGTGAGATTTGTTTACAAGGAGAACAAGGAGATGTAAATGGATTAGGCAGGAGCAGTAGGAAATGGAAGCCTGGTGTCTTAAGGTTAATGTACAATGCAGCAAAACTGTAGGGCATGTTTCAGGGGAAAAGTAAGAGGCATTTGAAATATGAGAAACTACATCCAATAAATCATATGAATCACTAGGTCATGAAATGTTGTGAAACTATTTTTATTCTAGAATAGCAACTGACCTGGCTTGGAGAATATTTTCTTACCTATTCAGCAATAGAAGATCCAAAAATGTTTACTTCCAGCTTGTATTGGTAGGAGGATGGCAACTTGGCAACTACGTTTATTCTTTTCCAAATGTTTGTTGTTCCTGTTGTTGCAAAGATTTAGAAAGCTATAAAAAACGGTCTACAGTCAGTGTGACACCTATCTTTTGAGATTTCATGCATATTCATATTTATGATGGTTAAATTTATATAATGATTTAGTGTGATGTAATAAAGACTTCCCTGGGCTTACACATTAGGGTGAATTATCAGCTCCAAATAACATTACTGACTCCAAATGAATTATTTTTAGTTTCTATTTTGATAACTACTCGGGTGATTAATACCTAGGAAAACGCAAGTGCAGGGAACAATCCATGGCAACTTGATACTCAGTTTTTAGCTCTTGAACATGAAGAAAAGCAATTAGATTTTCTTTATGTTTTTATGATGTATAATAGCATTAGTGCTCTCTAAGTCAAGCATTTCCTGGCAGCTAATAGTGGGTTGGATTAAGAGCCCCTGGGTTTATCTTAGGCCTTTTACTCTTCCAGACAGTCATTAGCTGCCAGGAAATGTTTAACTCAGGGGTCATTATTGCTTAAATATTGCTTCTAAAAGCTTCTCATTGCTATCAATTCATTTTGCTTTTGTGCTGTATTAGCAGGCATAAGTAGTAATATTATTAACTATAATAACAAATCAGGCAAATAATAAAGGCACTGCAGGACAGGGATAGGGCCAAGACAAATAATTTTCTATGTATTTCTAGTTTAGTGTTGGATATTGACACTGTAATAAATCCAAACAAGAAGAGTAAGTATCATGTGACTACTAGAATAGAGGAGGTAAAAAGACAAGAGGAGAAGAGAAGAGGGAGAAGCAATTTCATAGCAAGAGAAAAAAAAAACAGGGTCAGAGGGAAAGAGCAGCATAATGCCAAAGTCTTGAGTGAGGAATTTTGCATTCCTGCCAATGAGAAAAATTACAAGGATTTATTGCATTGTGTTGAGTAATTGCACATATTACATCACCAGCATCCTCTTTTTGTGTTTCCAGTCTTATATATGCAAACGGCGACTTGTGGCCTGAGGCCACAGCACGAGTATTAAACAGGCCACTCCAATTTTGTCTCAAGTTTTCCACAAGAGAAGACCTCATTGAAATCCCCAGAAGCAAACGAAAATGGAGCATTGCCTCACTGTGAACCAAAACTTTACTCCTTTTTCGCCTGGTGAAATTGCAGCTCAGATTCTCATAAGCCTGAATCCATTACCATGCATATTCCTTTATGCTTCCCCACCTGGCTCCAGCCTCTTTTCAGGTAGTTGTAGAGGCTGATAACATCTCCCCTGAGCCTCCTTTGCTCCAGCTTGAACAGCCCCAGTTCCCTCAGGCACTTCCCACCAGACCCGTGCTCCAGACCTTTCCCAGCTCCTTTGCCCTTCTCTGGATGTGCTCCAGCACCTCTGTGTCTTTCCAGCAGTGAGGGGCCCAGACCTGGACAAACTGTGTCCTTTGGTGTGGACACCACACCAAGGTGTGTCCTCAGCAGTGCCAAGCACAGAGGGACAGCCCCTGCCCTGGCCACAGGATTGCTGATGCAGGACAGGATGCCTTTGCATTTCTTGGCCACCTCTGAAGGCAGCTGGATCATGTCCAAAAATACAAACCACGGCTTTCTTTTGACTGCCTTTATGCATGGCCACCAAAGAAAAGCATTGCAAGCCAAAGATTCTGTAGAACACAGTGCAGGCCCTCTAAGAAGCCCCAGGATTCATGGCCCCTTTTTTGCACTGTCTTCACAGCATTTGTTCACTTCGGCGTTTACTCATATAAATTGTCCACAAATGAGTCAGTGTTCAGCAGTGAGACCTCCCACTGAGCTCCATTTTAGCAAAGCACTTTTGTGAACACTCAACTCATCAATATTTCAGTAAACTTTGGGCAAATATGTTTCTAAATTATTCTGGAAGCAGACTGAAAGTTGTGCTTAAATTAAGCCTATGTAAGTTAAAAGCACATTTAGGCATCTTGGATATCAAGTCTAATATATCTTTTTACTGAGTCTGGAGAAAAAAAGATAAATGAGAAAAGGAATTATTTATTTAAAGGTCAATATACCTATTCTGGAGACAATAAACAGTATACTACCTTCAAGCATCACATTGTGTTATCAGTACAAATCTCACTCAGAGCTAACAAGACCTATTAACCTAGCCTTGTACATTATTCTGCAAAAATAATTGGAAGCCATAATTATCTAAGCTTAAATTTGATATCTCCAGGTATGTGCTACAAATAGGACCCCGATTGAGTTCCAATCTCAGACAAAAATTGCCTTAGAAAAAATGTGAACAAAGTAGTTCATTAAGATGACAAGTACTACAAAACTGTTGCATTCTAGAATTAATTTCAAGTTTAATCAATTAATATAACTCAATATTATGAAGAAAATTATTCAGTATTGTGAGGAAAGGTACATTTTGAGTTAAGAAAACAGTGTTGCCCACAAATGAAAATTCCATTCTATAGAGCAGAAATAAAACTGAAGTTCCAGCCATCACCTGCAGAAAGAATGGTTCCCTGAGCTCTGAATTTGAAGAAGATGCATTTATCCATAACCATATTTAGCCTTTCAAATGTTAGGTAGATGTATGGAACTCTGGTAAGTTTCTCATAAGTTTCAATTTCTGCCTCTCAAAGGCAGCAAGAAAAACAACTGCTTGAATTAGTTTACTGCACTGAGACATTACCTTCCCAACACTTTACTGAACCAGTTTCCTAGTTAAAGTAAAATCTTAGTACTTTTTAACTTACCGCAAGGTTCAAAGTTCCAAACACTAGTCTTGAACCCATAGTGTTTTTTGAACTGACACAGCAAGACCATGAAGGCTGTGCAGTCTGGTGTACAGAAAATGAGGAACTACCAGAATAAAGTTGTCCCGGATATTTGCATTCACCATTCTTATGCATATGCATTACCTTGCAATCCTTTCTTACATAACGGCACACAAGCTGTTCCATGGGATGCTTGTCTCAGTCAGGGAAGGGTAATCCTTTGGTATTCCCTTTTATCATCACTGGAAAGGCCCCAGGCCTCACTTAATGCATACAATAGGAAGTCTTAGTGAATTAAAAGTTAATAATTTCCTCTCTAATATTTCTGTAGTAATTTTTCTGTGGTCTCTAAGACTGGGATTTTTAAAAAATGTACTTAGATAACTGTTCAGACCACCAGTAATCTCCATAAAATTTTCAAAACTGTCTTTGTCATGAGGATCTGCAGCAATTGTAAGCATTTGTGTGGTGGTCACCTCTGGTGGCAGCTACACAGAGCATTCATCCCTTCCTTGTTGTGTTGGAGGAGGATTCACTAAGGTACAGCCCCAATTCACAATCTGTCAGAGATCAAGACTGCTCTTATACTTCCCTTGTGTTTGTGCCACACCCAGCTGGTACCACAATGTGATTGTTTGTGTCTGGCCAGGGTGACGAGGAAGAAGCTGGGAATGCAAAGGGGCTCAGTTGCAGCTGAAAAGGCCAGGCAAGAGGACCTTTCAATTTGGGAGAATTAGCCAGCAGGTCCAACAGTGTCTCTGCCTGCCTCCATTCTCCCAAGATCAAGGGCTAGCAAACACCATGGAATGTACATTCATCAGGTCCTCAATTGCTGCAGAAGAACATTAGGAGAGATCTGTCCAAGATATGAAAACCCTGGCTGGGAAACCCATTAACTGAGTGAAGATCCCATACCAGTGATAGGGAAGTATATCGTGCAGCTCAACATGGTAGCCCAGAATGAATCTTGAAGATTCATTATAAAAGATAATAAATTAGCATTTTTGGTAAGCTGTAGAACACAATCTGCTTTAGGATTACTTCTGCAGGCTTCTAGAACATTTTGCACAGATCTGTCAATATTTCAGGCATTTTACTTACATTTCTCATATAATATTTTAGCACCATTCTTTTTTGTTTTCCAGTTTGTCACCATCCAGTAACTATGTTTTTCTGGTCCATTAAAAAGTGGCCGTTTTTTCTACTTGTGCCTTGCAATCCTGGTCTGAAAAGAAATGAAAGCAGTCAACCCAGAGTCTTTAAGCCTCAAGTAGACTGTGGCTCTCTGTGCCAGCCCTCCAGGCTGTAAGGTGGATGTTGTGCAGCTTAAACTGAAGACAGAAACTTGAATGCCATGTTTCTGAGTACTGTATTGGGGTCTGCAGTGCTGTGCAGCTCTGAGGGGTATGTGTCTGTGAGTCCTGCAATACCAACTGAGGACTGCTCGCCAGGATTTATGCCTGCAACTTGGAGCAGCTGCTTGGCTTGTCTGGCAATCCAGATTTGTAACTTCACTCTTCAGGTGTTTAGGCAGGCAATTGTTACGGTGAAGTTGCATCTGATTCTTCCCCAACAGAAGGGGTGAAAACAATCCTACACAAGTCTCCTATTTATCCTGCATGGTGGTGTAGTTGGTCATAAAACTGTCCATTTTCCTTGTCATACTATCACAGCCTGTAACACACAGTGTAAACAGAAAGGAGTAAAAAGGCCACTCTTATGGTGCAGAGTGATTGATTATATCATGTGAATTAGGCAATGAAATGTCTCAGTGCTGCTTTTCCTTCTATAGATTCACTGTAATGGAGCTTGTGTAATATGAAACTGCTATTTCCTTCCCTCTTCTTGAGATGAATCCTAAACACACTGCTTCATTACCTGCTTTTTATTAAATATAAGAAAGGGCAGGACACCCTAATTGAGATTTGTGTGATCAGTTCTGCACACACAGGTAATAAAAGGCACCACTTACTCCAGGGAATACATGCAGAAGAGGCACAAATCTTTAAGGACTGGGGAAAAAAAAAGGGGAGAAGCATCAACTCTCATTCTCACTGACTTCATATAAAGTGCTTCTTTTCTACCCAAGTTTATGATCTGCTAATTTTCTCTAAACAACCATGTGAAAATGGGCCTTGAGGAAAATAGTGTGTTTTATCTATATATAAGAAAGTGAGAAAGCAGTATACACGGATGCACAGGAGAACCCATATATACATAACTGATGAATGTACCTGTTTATTTCAGGATATAAATACGGTTGATATGGCCTATAAACAGTGCATGCAGTAACAATGCCTGAAAGACATTAATTAGAGCCTGAAGTAAAGGGTTATTTTTCCACTAATTTTGACACAATATTGAAAAATTAGCTCCCAAGAACTTTTAAACCAAGGAGGTAGAAATGAAATCAGAAATGTCTTGCACCTAGTGGAGATCCAAGAAATGCAAATTGAAAATCTTAAGATAGAAACAGGAATGTCAGTTAATGCTAGATGTTTTCAATGCAATATCACTTCGATTTAAACTTCTTACTTGCTATGAAGTTGTTCTTCTGACTGGGAAGGAGTTGCTGTGTGCTGAAATAGTTGCTTGATCTTGACCTTAGGAGCACAGACCAACACATTGGCCATGGTATTTTCTTTGCAGGTGTTGCCCTGAGGTAGCTGTTCCAATGACAGGAAGGTAAGAATTCTTCTTTCTGCAGGCTGGTTAGGTTTTTCTGTGTATTTTATGGGGAAAATGGAGACAGGGACAGGAGCTATGAAGACATTAGCATAGGTAGTGCATGGAATTTTCATGTCTACCACTGTTTGGTTTTAACTCGTGTTGGGATCCAGTAGGTTACAGCAGCATTCCTTCAGAAGCTGCCCAGAGAAGCTGGCCCCTCCACAACTGGAAGGAATATTTAACTCACCCTCAGCCACATTTCAGGAAGACTCTAGGAAA
>WBND01001218.1:85698-112051 GCA_013398595.1 Tychaedon coryphoeus | reverse complement strand
GACCCCCTCAGACCCCGAGCAGTGCCCTGGACCCCCTCAGAGCATTAGCAGTGCCCCGGACCCCCTCAGACCCCGAGCAGTGTCCTGGACCCCCTCAGACCCCGAGCAGTGTCCTGGACCCCCTCAGACCCCACCAGAGAGTGAAAAGCAGGGAGACAGCCCTCTTTGTCTTGAGCCATGAAAAGTTTGAGTGTAATCAGGCAGGCTTCCTTAGCATAATAATGGGGAAAATTCTCCAAAAAAGAGGAGGAAAAGTAAGGGAACACACCCCAGCCCCCAAGAGATGGTCACACTCAAAGAGGTGAAAGTCAGTGACGCCATGTCCAAGTAGAGACAAGTGTGAGGGGTGTCCCACAGAGACCAGGGCACCCTTAGCAGGCTGGGTCACAACACTGAACTGTGATACAGTTAACACACTGGAGGGAAGGGATGACATCCAGACTGACCTTGGCAAGTTTAAGAAATTGGCCTGTGTAAAACTCAGAAGCTCAACAAGGCCAAGTGCAGGGTCCTGCACCTGGGCCAGAGCAGCCCCAGACATAAATACAGGCTGAGCAGAGAAAAGATTGAGAGCAGCCACAAGGAGAACGACTCTGAAAATTGCACCAACCCGGCAATGCATCCTCACAGACCAGCAAACCAAATGTGTCCTGGGTTGCATCCAAAGCCGTGTGGACAGCAGGGAGAGGGATGGAATTCTGCCCCTACCTACTCTCATGAGACCACATCTGGACTGCTGCATCCAGCTCTGGGGTCGTCAACACAAGAAAGATTTGGGTCTGTTGGAGTGAGTCCAGAGGAAAGCCACGAAGACCAGAGGTCTGGAGCATCTCTATGAAGAGCACTGTGAAGACAGGCTGAGAGCTGGGGTTGTTCAGCCTGTAGAGGAAAAGGCTTAGTGGAAATTCTCACTGTGGCCTTTCAGTAGTTCAAGAAGGCCAAAGAAAGCTAGAGAGGAACTTTTTATAAGGGTCTGCAGTGATAGGACCAGGATAATGGCTTGAAGTAGAAAGAGAATAGGTTTAAAGGAGATGTTGGGAAGAAATTCTTTAGTGTGAGGGTAGTGAGGCACTGCAACAGGCTAGAGAAGTTGTGTGTACCCCATTCATGGGAGTGTTCAAGTCCAGGCTGGATCAGGCTTAGAGCAACCAGTTCTAGTGGAAGGTGTCCCTGATGATGGCAGGAACTAGATGGTGTTTAAGGTCTTTTCCAGCTCAGAGCTTTTTATGACTCACTGTTTCTGAATTTCTGTTTTCTGTGGCTGCCTGCCAGTCAGTTAATTATGGATTAATAAATGAACCCCTATTCAGAGTGAAGTCTATGCTGCAGGCACACCCTAGGATTTGCCAGTGAGATATCGAAGTCACAGAACATGGTCTCAGAGCTTCTCTTCTCCCAAGAAACGGGTGAGCTGGAGGGGAGCAGTCATGACCTAGGAGGGATGATCATCCAGCACTTAGTCCTGGCAATTTACACAGGGAGGTTCTCAGAAATCTTCTCAGAAATTAAAGTGCTCTTCATTTGATAAAATTCTCTAGAAAATGTGAAGTGTGGTCAACCCACCATCCAAACCTTGGGTTATATCCCATCCCAACAGAGGTTTCCCATTTTTTCCATTTGTGTCTGCTTCTATGTCTCCATCAGTACGTTTTCTGAAATTTCTGGCAATATCCATTTGAATTATATTCTCTTTAAATCCACTTCAACTTTAAAGAGCAAGTCCTGATGGAGACAGAAAAACGAAACATTTAATTCAGTTTCAACTTTTTTTATAATCTGTTGAAATTCGACTCAGAGGCAGTTATTGTAACCAACCTTACCCTGCTCAAGGTTTTCTCTTAGCTGACTTATGCATTTTTAAGATTCTTATATGATTTTGCAGCATAAAAAAAGGCCTAAAACCCTCTCTGTTTCTTACTACTCCTTATATAGATATGGGAAAAAGAAAAATGTTTCTTGTGGGATAGCAGCCATGAAGTGTTTGACAGATCCTGAAATCACTGACTGGAAAAATTTAATATACATGAGTAGCATTGAAATGAGGAAAGAAATTAATATTTTAGATTCAGGCTGAACAAATATTCAAGTTATGTACACACTTTGAAAAATAAAATAAACAAACCACTCTTTTAACTTTGTAGTATTATAATGATTTTGAGTTTCCAAACCTTCTCATGAATTTGCTTATTTCAAAAACATGTAATACTTTTTTATAGTCCTATGTGGTTACTTTTTCCTCTGTGGATCTGCTAAAGACATTTGAGATTAATAAGAAGAGCTGAGTTCGCTAGAAAAGAGGAAACGTTGAAACCAGTTGTATGAAATTGTATAAAATATATAAAGTAAGCAGTAGCGGAAAAAAGTTACTGTGATGCTTTAGGTTACCATTATCATAAATTGTAAATAGAAGCATAAACAGGATAAAAATTAATATTAAATGGTATGCCATTTTAAATCAGTGTTTTTATTTTAAATTCTGGTCTTCAAAAAAAAAAACTTTTTTGCTTTGCAACAAAATTACATTTACCTGGTGAATGTATAAATTTGTTGACTCTGCTTCTCAGATATTTCTGGAGAGGAAGACTTTCTAATGATCTCTGGCTGAAGATTCCTCCTTTCTTTACTTACCCGGGCAAAATGGTCTATACCTGAAAGTGTTTGAGTGAGTGATCTGTGTACATGATAAAGTGATGTCACTGTGCAATGGCACTCCCAAGATTGACTAAACTCCTAAAAAGATTCATTTATGAGGGTGTAGATTTTGTATTATTAATTACAGTGGCTGTGATAAGTTCTTTTTATAGATATACTACTGCTGCCAAGTAACATTATTAATGCTTCCTAGCACAGTAGTAACTCATTCAGTTATAGAACAGTATTTTTAGGGAGACATAATTACCATCAGAATAGCTCATAAATTGTAGGAATTTTTTTCTTCAAGCTTGCCTTTGAAATCAAACAGTAAGTTCCTAAACATGAACAGTGTTTAACCTTTTTGTGTCTAGTGGTATCTTTCTCTCAACAAAATAGTTACCATCCAGCAAACAGAGGTGGAAATAGAACTTTGTAAATTCAGATGTATCAGAAGTTGAGAGAGAAAATAATGCTGGCATTTCAAAAAACTATTAAATAAGTTTTATCGGTAATAACATGTAAAATATCAAGTAAGCAAGCTGATATGTTTATATGAAAATGTGGAATAAGTAGTATTACAAGGAAATAAAAGCTATTTAACTAACATAAACTATATTAAGACTTGAAAGAATTGTATTTAATTTAATGTAATTTGTGTCCCCAAATCCATAGACAAGCTTGGTGCTACGGTTGGATCTTACATTTAAAAGTTCTAACTTTAAACAAGAAAGGATTTAAAATCTTCTGATTGTGAAGAAGTATTCTTTATTCTATAATATTTTCATCCTAAAATTTTTTTGACTGTTCGGAATTTTATTGCATGTTCAGTCCAAGGAGGCTTAGAAAAAGAAGTATCTGTCCAAAATTAAGGCTTGCTGAAGCATCACTGAAGACAGTTATTGCTGTTATTATACACATCATATTGAAGTAGAAAACTTCTTATGCCATGCAAGCTCTCTGGCTGTGCTTTCAAATCAGTCTTGAGAATAAAAGACAAAAAAAGTCTGATAATGCGGTATTATTTATATTAAAAATAGAAAATTAATATGTGATTACACTTAGCAAACAACGTAATTAATGTGATTAGATGATGTCCCTCAAAGAAAAGGAGGCTTTTTTCCCTCAGACCGTGCAGCTATAGCAAGTCTTGTTTACAACAATTTATCTATTGCCTATTGCAGACCTTTGGGAGAGTAAGGCAAACGGGGATCACAGAGATGGAAGGTTGTTAAAGTGTGAATATCTAAAAGCAGTTTTAGATTCTGAAATGTAATGTGTCAAAATATGGGAAGAAATACATACATAGCTTAATATTCTTAGCAAGAAGGGTTGTCTTTTATTTTTTCATACCAAGCCTTATGCTTTTTCCATTTTTATTGCTTCTTGTTGAATTTTACAGAGCACAACTAATTCCACCCACAAAAGCCAGAACATTAAACCTCTTGCCTTGATGGTTTTCCATGTTTTTGCAACAGACTGGAAAAATTTTGAAAGGACTGAAGGACAGAAGGATGCATGGAAGGACTGAAGAAACAGAGGGAGGGAGGAATGGAATGGAATTGAATGGAATGGAATGGAGATTACAAAAGAAATATATTTACCTCACAGAAAATCTGCAAAGAAAAACTTGCAAACCTCTTAAAACATTGTTTTTTTTTTCCTATGGGCTCTAGGAAAAGATGGTAAATGGATCAGGTTTGTACAACTAAGACAAGAATACTGGAACATTTCTTGAACCAATGCCCTGCCAAGACCTAGACATTGTCTGACAGAATGCAGGAGCTGTCTAGCTCAGACTGTAAGAGGAGAACAAGCAGGATGCATTCCCATTACCTGGTCCCTGTTCCTCTGTGATGAATCTTAGTGGCTTGATGCTGAAAAGATACCCACATGTTTAAGAGATTTCTTCTTAAGAAACTAACACAGCTGGTTTGAATGCTTATGATATGTCAGCATGTACTGGCTCGGCAGTTTTCTATCTATTCACAGATTTGCTATATATTCTTCTAGAAAACATATCCTCTTGCTGATGGAAAAGACATGGGTGTGTGCAAAGGAGAGCCACATAAATGATCAGAGATTGGAATACTTTTCCCATGATAGAGCTGGGATTGTTCAGTCTGGAGAGGAGAGGGCTCTGGAAAGACCTTACTATGGCCTTTCAACACTTAAAGGAGGCTTGCAAGAAAGATGGGGACACAGTTCAAACAGGATCTACTGTGTAATGTTCTTAAACTAAAAGAGAGTAGATTACACCAGGTATAAGGAGTAAATTTTTCAGTGAGGGTGGTGAGACATTGGGATGGGCTGCCCAGAGGGGATGCCCTGTCCCTGTAAACATTCATGGTCAGGCTGGACAGGGCTCAGATGCAGCAGAAATGTTCCCTGCTCACTGCAACAAGGGTTGGACTGAATAACTGTTAAAAGTATCTTCCAACACAAACTATTTTATGATTCTATGATTTTGAACCCACCCGAATCTTTTATCAACATTAAATATGTACAGCTCAGGCAACGAAACCATTGTTGTTGTGATGTATCAGTAGTTGACAGAGGAAGTAGTTGTTCTGCTATTTTATTTATGCTTTTAAAATTCTACATTTGTAACACAGAATTCTGTGTTGTGGTAGGTGTAATCTGATCCTGTATGTTTTTGGGTTTTGCTCAGTGTGTTAGCAAATAAATGTTAACAGTTTTTATTCATTGTAGAGGACACTGTTGGTAAAATGATACCACACAAGAAAATAAGTAGAGTCAACTTCTTCACTATATATGATGTTAACTACTATGTTAGCACAATGCTAACTATTTAAAAGCTAATGAATGAAGAATGCATGGAAAACTCAGTGACAGCTATTTGGATGAGGTCAGGAACTCCAAACTGGGAGCTCTGCATTACCAGATTCACAAGAGGTGGCCAACAAAGTTAAGGCAAAGTTAAGGAGCCCAACCTTACTCCTACTATGTTATTTGTATTGCAATGGATTTGGAAGGTAATATGATGCCAGTGCTGAAGAAGAAGGAACATAAATCAGAAACTGGGTCTTGGTTTTGCTTTCATTTATTTTTGTTTGTTTGCTTGTTTGCTTGTTTTTCTGATAGATTTGTTGTCTTAAGGAACACAAAGGGCAAAATATTTATTCTACCCAAAAGAACAAGATAGGGCAATTTCACCAATAATGCTGGAAAAGAGCAGCTTTTTCTTCTGACCACAACTGATTGCACTTCTGAGAACCAAGTGGTATTTTAAAGGCATGTAAGTGAACTAGTCACCAATATTCCACTGACAGGGAACTTGGAAATATATTATTTCAATGTCTCTTGAAAATTTCACTCCCAGTAGAGGAGGAGTTCTGAGAAAATATCAATAAAACAGTCCTCCAAAGCAGTCAGAACTAGGCTTTGAGGTAAGTCCAAGACTGTAAGGTATAGCACACATCCAAAACATAGGTAATACGATATTAAAAAAAGATAAGAAAATTATGAGATTGTTTTTTCAATACACAGCTATTTAAATCAACAGATGTGAATGTTTTGACATTTGGGGCAGCTTTTGCATGGGAAGAAAATGGCATCTTCAGAAATAGCTCATTTCAGGGGACAAGAGAGGTGCATGAAAAATACCAGAAACCCACATGACATACACACACACAGACACAGACACAGACACACACACATACAGAGCCTCCCAACAATTCCCCTGAGCCTCAGCAGGAATAGAAGCAGTGGTGAGTAAAACACCCTTGAACCACCCTTGGAGACACCAAAGACCCTGAACTCATGTGAAAGTTTAAACATTGCAGTGCAAATCAATTCTAATGCCCAATCGTAATGTCCTCTATCCAAAACCTTCATTAAGGGGCATGGAAATGTTGGATGCTCTCAATTAACTGCTAACCAACTGCTGGAAGGTAGACTGTCTTCAGTTTTTGGTTCTTTTGATTAACAGCTGCTTAGATACAACCATTTTTGTCTCTGGTGATTTTTCATCTTGTGGCCCTAGTCTGGTTTCGTTTTGTTTTACGCATTGGAATTTCAGTAAACTCAAGTGATACATAATATGTAATTTGAAAGCAAGTTCAAAATAACTTCTTCTCTCCTAAGATGCATGCATGGCCAATAAATTTACATACTCTTCTCTGAAATATGTTCCTTTCATTCAATATACATACTATCAGGCCATTATCACTTACGAGTATTTTGTTGGATACTTCAACTTTTTTAATGCTATATTCAGATGTTATTAGAAGATTAGAATAATATAACAAAGCATAATAATGCCTGTATTAATGTAGCAAGGTAAAAAGTAACAATTGCTTTTGATGGCTGCCAGTGGTTCACTAAATCTATCTTTATAGAACCCAAACCCAGGGTTCCAGGGTAATCTTTGAAAAAAATTAACTCAGTAGACCAATATTCCTGTCCAAATTACCATACATGATAACTAAAATATATCAGGATATGCATTTTATGACATCTCGTCAACTGCACAAAAATAAATGCAACTAAAGCAATGCATGGGCAACTAGTTAATTACAGAATCACAGACTTATAGAACAGTTTGGGTTGGAAGAGACTTTTGGAGGCCAACTAGTCCAACAGCCCAGCAATAAGGAGGGACATCTTCAAACACATCATGCTGCACAGACTCCCATCCAACAATGTAAATGTTTCCAGGAATGGGGCGTCCAGTAACTTTTTGGGCAACCTATCCCTGTGTTCTACTGTATCACAAGGAAGAAGCATATTTACAATATTTAATAAAAATTGACCCTCTTAGTTTAAAACTGTTCTTCCTCATCCTATAGCAACAGGGCCCGCTAAAATGCTTGTGCCATCTTTCGCATAAGCCTCCTTTAAGGATTGAAAGGCAATAATAGAGTCACCCAGGAGCCTTCTCTTCTCCAAGATGAATAAGCACAGCTCTCCTGGCCTTTCCTTGTAAGACACATGTTCCATTCCTCTGATCATCCTGGTGGCTCTCCTCTGGGTTCCAACAGGTCCATGTCCTTCCTGTGCCGGAACCCCAGAGGTTGGTGCAGTGTTCCAGGTGGGTCTCACCAGAGCAGAGCAGAGGGGCAGAATCCCCTCCCTCCCCTGCTGCCCACGCTGCTCTGGATGCTCATGGCTGGGTCATGTCCAGTATCTCATCCAACAGTGCCCCCAAGATCTTGGCATGGCTCCCCTTGATCTCTTCCTGCCCAGCCACTTGTGATACTGGTGATTGCTGGCATTCTCTTAAATTTCAACTTGCTCTCTTGTATATTTGCTTTTGATTTGAGGATCAAAAAAATTGCTTCAGTGAAAAGTATCTTTTGAGAGCTTTTATGGTTTTATGAATTTCTAATGAAGATGGTGTTGTTGAAATTATTACTTTTATTTATTCTTAAGCCTTGTGCTCACACAGTGACAAGAGGGCTTAAGATGAACCATGAGAAGACTTCATTGACATCCATTTATGATATAATTTGTGCAATGTGTTACTAAAATCACACGAAGAGAGCTGTAAAATTTCATAATTTACTGCACTTGTGGTTTTACAGATGATCTATTCTTCTTTTGCTGTAAAAGATATCAGAGCAGTACGCGCACCTGTTGAAAAGGTAAAATCAACAATTTCTCTCACATTCATATCCACCATGAAAGGTTTCTAGGACATTTTCATGGCAGATACCCAAGACAGGTTTGTTACTTGTGTCTGCTCTCTATGTGAAACGCCTACTAAAAAGGTGTTTGAAAAACAACTGTATTTTCATAACTTAATAACTTAAAGCCAAAAGTAGGGGATTTTAGAGACAGTCAGTGTTTTATTTGTTTAGAGAAACTAACATGAATGTGAAAAATAGTGTTAGGGTACCATAACTTCATCTTGAGGATTCAGTCAACAGCTTTGTTTTTAATCATGTCATTCCAGAAGTCTGAGAAAAATCCTCAGACTTCAGTACAGCTGACATCTGGAAGAGCTGACAGCAGAAAAAAGAAGGGATGGAAATGAGGGAAAAAAATTATCAACGCACATCATCCCAACCAACCAGGCCGACCCAAAAGGCTAACAGGAAATCACTGAACATAAAAGGTTTGATAAATGTGCAAATCATCTAAAAATGTAGATAGTGTTAAAGTAATTTTTGTTGCTCCAAAGATGACTGTCCAGGATGCACTAGCATCTGGGGGTGGACAGAGACTTCCTCATTCCCTCCTTAATTTCACTTGTGCATAGCGGAGTGAGTTCAGCTTTGCTGCCTTTGCCCACTTGTCATGCCCGTCACATGTGAGTGGTCAAACATCTTTCCAGAGCAGAGTTGAGCTGTCCTACTCACAGCAATCTTCCTCCTTAACAGCAGGGCTGAGGGAGGGGAAGCCAGGCTGTGGGAACCTTGTGCCTCCACTGCATCCCATCCCACCAAGAAGTATTTTATGCAGAGCTAACATTTTTGTGATAAAAACATTTCAGGAGTGGCTTCTGGAATTGTGATACTTGAAATATATATTCAAAATTTGCAGCTTATCAATAAAACCACATTGACTTTCATAGAGGTTGTCTGGTGAGTTTGAGTAGAGCAGTGTAAACATTTACTTACATCGTGTCCACAACTGATAAACTGCAGTTGCTAATTAGATCTTGGTTAAGCTTTGTCCTTCTTTGCCTTTCTGCAAACCTTTAACATTTGAGGATGCATTTGCATGCTTCAGTCCACACAAGCACTGAAGGAAGAGCTTGTTTAGGTAACAAGATAAGGAGTACTCTCTCCACTTTGGGTTTTAGCTGCCACAGAGGTGCCAGTTCCCAGGATTCACAGCTGCTGCTTATTCAGGCAGCTCTGTGGTTTGTGCTGCATATTAATTTCTATCCAACACGGGAATTCAATTTGTACTGTACATTTCATTTCTTCACAGATTTAGATTTATTTCATGTTCCCTGCTTTTAATTAACTCTCTGGCACAGTTGCTGGACGGGACATAAAAGCTCATTGCTCTCCCTGTGCTAGGAGTGCACCACCAATCATTCAGCACTTAGATGGTGGCACAGGAGCTATCAGTTTCCATGGAAACCCAGGCCGTGGTGATTGATTCCTTGCCAGGATGGCACCACCACAGGGATCCAGGCTTGTAGTTTTTGTATGCTTGCAACATCTATCTAATTAAAATGGGATTAGAGAATCATCCCTGTGTATGTTCAACAACTGCACTGCAATCCATTTATGTAAATGTCATCTCTATTCACCACAGTAGTTGAAGTGTTTATGAAGAAACAGTTGTTTTACTCCTAGTGTCTTGAAAAGGGAAAGAAGGGACGGATGAAAAGAGTAATATGTATACAACATTATTTTGACTACTAAATAAAAAAAGTAATCCTTTCACTGAGGCACAAATGCTATGCAAATTGTATCCTCTTTCCAAATCTGAATCATGACTACAGGGAGCAAAGAGGGCAAAGCTGTTACAGCTCTGCTCATGTGCTGATGGCTAACACAGGAAAATGTGCTGAGCCTGTCTTGAAAATGCATTAATTAATTTAATGTGTATGAATTTTTCATTTGTCAAAAGCCTTTAATTCATATGATTGATTTTAGCACAGTGGCATCTCTTGAGAACAAAGTAATCCTTGTATTCTCATAATTTTTCCTTCATGGAACATTCCTCAAATCTGGTACAGTTGCTTGGAAATTTGTGAAGTTTTTGCAGATCAGGGACAAGGACAGATCTGTAATATGCAAGGAAACTCCAAATGAAAAGAGAAGCACATGAACTTTTGGAGTTAGCTGAGTACACTGACCAGGGAAAGGTGCCAGTAAAATATCTGCTTGCAGAGCAGTCCACAAGGACAACACAACAAACTTCCATACCTCCTTGTTTTCCTGGAAGCACTGTTGTAAACAGGATTTAATATTACTTCTTAAGCAGTCCTTGGTGTCCCTGGTGAACTCAGAATACTTCTTTTCATCAATTAAAACCAACCACAAGTAGCATTTTTCTTGTTCTTTTTTTTTTTGTTTTGAATGTGGATAGCTGCCCATTGGACACAGACAACTCACCTCATCCAAGACAACGTAGAGCCTAGAGATGCTCTACTTGGGCCTTATGTGAAGTTTTATGTGAAGCATCCTGTGCTGACAGCATCCTGCCATCTCTGCAGATGTTTTTTTTTTAGCTTTTCAGACAGGTAGAATCCAAATTATACTTACATTTTTCATTTTTGGACTCTTATTATGCTGATGAAGGATCATTTGTAGTGTATATTTTAATAGCCTTTTGTTTATCTCTAGGAGTGGTCTGAATGTAGACTCATTAGAAATTTTTGATAATTAATAATTGAAGAGATATTGTTAGTGAAATTAAGCTGCTGCTGTCACCTTTTTCTCTCACTGTGGGAAACTACTGGTTATGGAAAGCAACCAAGGATTTTTTCCAAAGGTTAATTTTTCCAGGCTCATGGCTGAAATACTGATGACATACCTGATATTCATACATATTCATATTGCAGAATTTTGCAGTTAATATAAATGACCATCCTAGTTTTTGAAAGATGTGTTTGTGCCTCATGTATGGTTTTATATTTCTGTCTCAGCTGGAGCTGTTAGTGATCATATGTAGCACTGAGGGGAAATATGGAGAGCTCTAAGGGGCTGAGAAAATTAGTGACAAGCATCTGATCACAAGCTCTGCCTCAAAGAACCTCTCCTGTTCTGTGGTCCCATGTCCTCCATCTCTGATGTCTGACAAGGAGCAGAGCATGATTCTGCCTCAGGCTGTGACATTAAAGCTTTTGTCTCACTTGCAAAGAACAATAAAGTGTACATTTTACATTATTTTCTTCTACTATAGTCTGCCAGACCATCTTGGCAGAAGTACAGCTTCATGAGCCATGCTACTTGTCCTACTTGTGCAGAACTTTTGATCACAGCCAGTGTTTGCAACATTTTCAGTTTGAGACTTCTCCTTGTGACTGTTGAAGCAGAACAAAATGTGTTTCTGCTTTTCATACAGCTCTGAGACAAGTTTTAAAATCTACATTAAGTATCAAAACCCAAAGAAACCAGTTTGCAGAATCCACAGGGCAAAACAAAATAAAAAGAGGTCTTGCTAGTGATGGCTCCTCTATGACCTAAGGTAGGATTGAATGGATTTAGGTCCTACTGGCACAACTTACACTTGATTCTTCTACTAGCCCTCCAGTGATGAGAACCATCAGCGCCACTCACTCAACTACCATCATGCTGCCTTTCCTAAAATGAAACCCCTGCCCTACTTGCTCTAGTCTTACCCAGCAGCAAGCAGAGATGATTTGTTCCACCTTGACACTCCTCCTTGCATGGTCACAGTGATGGTGGCTGCCTCACAGCATCCTCTTCTCTGGACATGCCACATTAACCTCAGGTCCTCAGGTACCCATGCCACCTCCATGGCATAAGGGGTTACTATGCAGACTGGCTCTCTCTAGGGAGAGGGTACCTTTCTTTGCAGGACTTGGCCAATGGGACTTATTACATGACCAGAACTGTTGCTTTTTCCTCTTTTTAAAGCTGCAGGAAGGGGCACAGATTTGGCTTTCTATTTTCATTCATCAATATTTCTAGTACTCTTTTCCTGGGCTTCTCTTTTATGTCATTAATAGAATCTATTTGCTTCATCCTTTCTTTGTCCATCTATCTCAGCAGTCCCAATAATTTTCAGAGAATTCTGAATAAAGACAACTTATTTGGCCCATTTCTTTCATATGTTCCTTAGCATTCATTTTCAGGAACAAATTTCTGTAACAAAATGTGTTCTTGTGTATAAAATGAACCAACCAGACATCTAAAATTACACAAAAAGGTAAGCATGAGATGACTTTCATATCTGTTGCCCTTATGTAGGTGTCAGAAATAATTAGCACCAGACATATCACTGCACTGCATACAGTCAGCACACAGGGATTGCCAGGTGTTGAATGCAATAGGAAATGTGCAGCCTGATTATATGTGCTAGAATCCAAGTGCTGCAAAACACCTCTTTCCGCTGAGTTGAGGAACAAGAATTTAAAGATACCACTTAATTTTTCAACTGAAGTCAAGCAACACCAGTGTTTCAAGATGAATTTGCTAATCACATGGGACTAGGGATTGTATGCAGTGATAAAAGACTAGAAAAAAAACCCCCATTTTCTGGCAGGCAGCAATAACTGTTCCAGTTTAAGCAATCTTCTTTTCCTTTGCTAGTTTAATTTCCCCTGCCCTGCTGCCTGCTCCAATATACTTAAGTTGCAAGTGATTGCGGAGCTGGTAGAAGGCACCACATTCATGACTGTGGAAATGAAATCCATTTGGTCGCAGTGTCTGTGTGAAATTTACGCTTTACGCAGTGAGGCAGTGCAAGACCTGGTCACCACAGGATATCTCCACAGCGCTGGCTTTGGAGGAGGCCTGAGTGGTGTGTGAGCCTCTCTCAGCCCAGCTCCACGGCCAGTTCTGAGGCAGTGGTGGCAGGACAAGCCCCTCGTGCTGTGCCATCGCTGTCGCCTGGGGCTCGCTCGGACAGCCAGCCAGCTCGGTGTCACAGCCCACAGCGACTGAGCACCCCCGATGGCAAAGGCAGCTGCCAGGGGAGGCAGCCCCCCTTTTTCTGAGCCCACTGGCTCCTTGGCAGGAGTCCACCAGCAGCTCATGGGGGTTACTCAGACACGTTCTCGAGCAGTGTGATTCCTCCTGCAGCTTTGCACAGTGCTTGAGGTGTTGGTCAGGGACTGACCATGCAGACTAGTCAATAGCTTAAAGAATTCACCTCAGTAGGAACCCTTCCAGAAAGTCTAAACCAAATAATTTAATTAATTGCATATAATTTCTATCAATGCAGAGACAGGCTAAGCAATTAATCCTCAAGTATGACTTGATTATTTAGAAATATAATGGCTAAAACTTGTGGATTAGTACTGCTCAGGCATGGAGGAAGACATTTTTTCAAATGTCTATAGCTGTTTAGTTAGATTCATACTTGCATCCTTTTTTACGCATTTATTCACAGTATATATACAACAGATGCTGATTTTTTCTACTCTGATATGTTTGAGAACAAGACACATTTCTCAAAACAGAATTTTTGTACATTTGCAAGTGTATCTATGAGGAAACACATTGTATCCTCTACTGATGACTCATAAAAAAAAAGCAGAAAAAAAACTTCACCTCATCAGAGCGACAAGCCACAAAAATCTCCAATTTTTAATAGTATATCAATTATTTATTTATTTAGTCGTAGTCTTCATAAAACAGCTTTTCCAGACTTCTCACCAGGTAATTTACCCTTTCTTCTCATTTAACACTGGTACGTGTATCACTGTGCAATGCCAACAATAAATTTTCTTCTGCTCTCTGAGACTTTTAAACCTCATAGCAAACCTCACTAAACTAAACTTCACTAACACGTTTCTGTTAACAGTAATATTATATACTTGCCAGTCCTTTCCCTACGCCTGTACCTCTTTTTCCTTCAGCTCTCTTCAATATAAGACCCTTTCCACTCTTTTTACAAAACCTGCTATTGATTGTAATTTTGTTTTAAAGTTGATGTTATGAAAGGCCAGGTGCAGCCTAGCCAAGACTCTGAGAAAACTGGACATGCAGGCTTTTCCTTAAGTTCAGATATATTTTTGATAGCTTCTGGGTGTCTGTAAGACAAGAAGTTTTCAAAGTCTGTCTAAATAAAACATGAATATATACATGTATACATGAAATTACATGAATTACATACTATGTATATCTAATTATGTATCATGGATACATTACATGTATACATGAAAGGTTTTGGAGAACCTTAACAGGTGATGTTGTAGTAATAAATCCCTCTCCCACACCCCTCCCCCCAATAAAGCCACACTGTGGTCTTTGAAATATTCTTTAGAATACATTTTTGAGCAGCCTAAAGTTCCCATTCATGGCAAATGTAAAGGGAAACTGAAACAAGAGCAAGCATGTATCAGACATCTAAGAAAACAAAATAAATTTATTCTCTCACTACATTTTGTGCTTTGGTTTCTTGATGAAGCTTCGGCTGGATTCTTTCTCATTCATTCAGCAAGATTGTTTCTGTTGCCTAGGCAGCCTCGCTTATTTACTTTTCACCTGCTACCAGACTCTCATCTGAGAAGAGAGGAGTAATTTCCCTGATGCTGTGACTTTACTGTCAAAATAAGCCCTCAGTTTCCAGAGCTAAAAAAAGACAGTTTACAAATAACCTTGCATTCTTGTTACAGAATTACACAAGCTTCAGAATTTGAATCTGATCTTGGTCAGCTAAGTTTTTGGTCCTGCTGAAAGCATGTAGTTTTTCTCTATGAGCAGTAGAGCCCCAATAAACCTTGACCCAAAAGTCAGGCATATAGCACATGGCATGAGGGACTGATAGGAACATTTTCAATACAAAATTAAACTACCCTGTGTGCTCAGCAGTGGGAGCTGGTCAACAGCTTTTCCCATGCTTTTCCCATGGGTAGTGAGCAGAGAGGTGACTGTGGGATGGGTGTGGAATAGGTTCTTTGAGACTCATCTTCACAAAGACTTCCCACCCCTGCAATTGGTTGTGGCTGCTATGTAAAACATACCAAAGCTTATTTCTTTAACTAAAAATGAAAGGCTGATGATTCACTTTCATGTTATTCATTGACCGGAAGGGCTGAGATAAACTAGGTGGGCACCTAGAAAAATTTGTCAATAGTGTCTTTTGGATAGTGTTAAGGCATCAGTTTTGCAAACTACACACAAGCATAAGTATATGTACAGAAATTTTCAAAATTTCTGTACATATCTTTCACTTGTGTCAAGATCCACATGTGCAGAACAGTTTGTTCCATGTCACCTTGCAGTCGTTTCTACTAGTTTTACGTTCATATATTTGTATGCCTGGTTTATGAATTATGTTTTAAGTGGTCTTATTAAAACATCTGGTGTTATGGAATATTCATAGGAGGAAAATTTTGATTCTAGACATTGTGCCTTTTCAGTCAGAGAGCAAAACCAATACCAAGTTATTCACGCAAACAAAACCCAGTAAGCATGTCTCCCAGTCTGGTAGAAAGCTGTATGAAATTCAGTTATGGTCCATGAGTTACACAATTCACAAGCTGAATCTTTTCAAATAAATAACAGGAGTGAGGAAGAAATGTAAGTAGTAAGTATATCAAGAACTGTAGCATATTTTAGAAGACAGGCAAATCTGCATAAATGTAAGTCTCACACAGTATTCAGTGTACAAAGTGCAGAATCCATTCTCAGAAAAGAAACCCTTCTACCAGCTTCTATGTGACATTGACCCTCCTCCTGCAAAATGCAGATGATAGCACTTCCTCCAGTCAGGGTTCTGAAAATACAGTTGAGAGTTATCCTTCAGAACCTGTAGTCATGGAGGTTGGACATGTATCTAAAAGAACAAGGCTATCAGTAAAAGTTTCAGTTTCAAAAATATGATAGTTTGGGGTGTTATTTTAATGGCAGGTAATTAAAAAATGAACAAACACAAACAAACAAAATTCAAACAAACCACAAAAAAAGGAAACAAGAAAATAAAGAAAGGACAGAGTCAAGCCAGCTAAGAATTAGGCTAAGAATTCTTTGTGTATTAGAAAGAACAGTTATATGTGAGCAGTTCCACTGAAGTTAAATCAGTGTCAAGATGCTGATCTGCCAGATGTTGGTTCTTATGTGTAAACACCCTAGGGAATCATTCTGTCCTGCCCTTACCACAAAGCATGAGTGCAGTTCAGGAAAGGGGATATCAGAATCACCAGCATATCTTCTGAGCTACAGTTCTGAGTTAGAGCAGAGTCTCCAGCAGCTGGGAATACAGCAATACCAGAGAAGAGAAGTAATGATTTACTGTATTAGGAAAAGGCCTCTGTTCCATTTCCCCTCTGCAGCTCTCTTTTTATTCTCTACAGTCAACAAAATGAAATTATCTGCTAGAGCTTAGGTGTGAATGTTTGCAAAGTTTAAAGCTGTGAAGAATATCCCATGTTATTATTTTTTAATGAAAATTTTATGCAGGATCACTCCCATGCTTTTGGTTTTTTGTACAAAACAGCAGTAAGCTTTCTCTGCAATAGGGTCAGACTAAAAGCAACCTTGGAAGCTAAGATACTGTCTCAGAAAAAGTCACTGATACTGACCTAAGTTTCCCAGAGGCAATTTCCTGGCATGCATGGTCTCTAACCATGGCATTTTAGAAGTAGCATATCAGGGCAAATGAATAATGCTGTGCTGGGTGGCACTCATTTATGCACCATTCTGCAGCCTACTAGTGCAGCCCAGATATCTACTGTCATGTCACAGGGTCATTATTTCTACCAGTACACTGTACTAAGCAGAAGACTGGGTGACAACTGGGTGATACAGAGCAGAAAAGCATTTTGAGTTGCTTTTTCAAATGATTTGATTGAGAAATCTATGTGTTTCTTATGATTTAAATGAGGAAGTAGTACATGAATCTTTCTAGAAGAGGAATTATCTTTTTTTCTTGATGGAATATATACTGTCTAATACTAATTTCATCGCTAACTTACATTCCTGCGGAGTGTCTTCCAGGTGTTCACTCAAGGTTTTTTTTATCAGAGTAAGTAGTTTATATATTTAAGTCACTTTATTTTCTGTTTATGTTTTTTGTGCTTAATTTCCCTTACTGAAATTAGAACACACCTTTTTTTTTTCTTGATTAGTGTTAAATTTCACTTGCAAAAAACCACAATGCTGTTCTGTTTGGATTTTAGTTTTCGAGAGCATGGGTGGAGGGGATGGTTGAATGTCATTTTAAATTAAACCGTTTCCACTGAAATGTGAGCACTTGCATTTAAACTTATCTATTAACACTGCTTTCTTTTCTTGCTAGCTTTTAATCTTTCTTTCCCATTTCAATAAAACTCACTCAGAGATTTATAACCACCTGACAAAAATATTTAGGCTATATGTTATTTCTCTTTCAAAAAAATTTTTTTTAAAAATTTTTTCTCTGTAGAAGGTTTGCTTTTCTTCTAGTAAAATTCTGAATCTATTGTTTATAAGATGGATTTTGTAACAGTTTTGCAGACACAATCCACTCAGGTACAATGAAGCATTGAAAACAATGAGTCTGGCAACACGTAATTATATTTTCTCATCCCTTCAGAAGGAATATTCCTGAGAATATGTTCTTAGGATTTTGATGGGTCAGTTGTTTTTAATTAAGACCCCTAATTGCATTTGGTTCTTAGAACGACAAATGAGCAGGGCACAGAGTCCAACAACTTCTTTAGTGTGTTTTGCTTTCTCTCAGCCTCTCCTCTGAGTGAAGTCATGCCAAGGAGGATATTGATACTGGGGGGGCAACATCAGTGGGAGAGTGTGTTCTTACCAGCAAAGCTTTGCATTGTGACCCTTTGTGTGCATCATCCATTATGTCCTGGTCCCACTCCTGTTCCACTGAAGACTTGCTCCCTTGTTCAAAGCACTTGCTTTGGTTCCAGAAGGTGACCCCCAAAAAGTGGTGCCACCAGGCTCTCCACAAAGTCCACCCCAAGCACCTACCCCATCTTGGCCACGAGCATGCCCTAGTGCAGAGGGACAGAGTGCCTGTGCAATAGAGAAGACAATTCTTCCAGATTCATCTTTTTCCAAATGTAATTGACGTTTTAATGGTTGATAACCAGACACTTTGATATTCACTTATGGACTATATTCAGGAATATATATTCAGTATACTCTGAGTATTGAATCAGTAAACTGTGTTGACCATAGAGCAGACAGAGGACCAAGAAGATGAATTAAAGCTAAGCCCTTTATGCACTGTCCCCTAGTAGCTGGGAAAAAGTCACTTACGAATAAAAGAATAGAAAAAGCATTTTGTCACTTGGATAGAAAATTCACCTGTGTGAGGCAAGGCATCAAGACTCACATTTGCACTGAAAATCTTATCTCTGAGAGGAATGAAGCGCAACTCTTAATTATTGTATGAAAATAACATCCATCACTCATGGGGTGAATGTAGAAAGAAAACGAAGTGATAAAGACTTACTTAATGGGCTGATGAGTAGAAACAAAGTGTATGAGGGGTGAAAATGAGTGTTGTGGGAGAAACAATAGTTTATGCATGCTGTTCTGCTGGTTTACACTTCCTTATCTGTGACAAGTGTAAGAAAAAAATCAGTAAGTCTCACTTGGGATTATCTTGGGGCTAAGAAAAGTCTGCTTGCATGAGAGAGTTCATAAGACAACAATATTTGAATAGCAGTCATATTCTGTAGCTATAAAACCAAGGCACAATTAGGAAATGGATTGGCTTGTGTATGTCCAGTCAGACAAGACCAGGTTCAAAAAGAGGACTACAGCAGTAGTCCTGTCACTGAGATAGGACTAAGTTTCACCACTTTCTGGTTCTATGCTTCAGATACTGAAGCCAGAAGTGCAAAAGACTGGCAAAGATATGACTACTCTGGCTGCAGGTCAGCTCTGGAGTGGCTGGAAGATTGCTGGATTAACACAGCAGTGCCCAGCACTCACACTGAAGTGCCTTGCTAGATTGCTAGGCTGGAATAGAGTATCATCCCAAACACAGGCTCCATGCAGATGGCCACCAGCAGTGCTTTGATGGTGCATAATTCATTCCAATTGCTTTGTGAGAAAAATTACAACATTTTCTGCATCTTCAAAGAGAGTTTACGCATTCCAAAGTATTCTTAATAAAATTGACTTTTCCTTCATGTGAAGGACACTTAGCCTTAACATTTATAAACTCATACCTGGATTTTGATGCATGGTTATGAATAAGAGGTGTGTTTTCTTACAATCTAGGCCTTGGTCTGTTTCTAGTGTGAAATAAACTAAAATTGTAGGCAAATTTAGTCAGCCAACATATAATGTATGTACCACTCATAAACCTTCCTTCTCCACTAAGCATTTTTTTTCCCCAACACAGGTGAACACAGTGAAACTTTTCCCATGTTGCTATAAGACCTATGTTACTATTGGCCCCAAAGGTTTGTAGCAATCCATCTGGACCAGCAGATCCTTCACAGCATCAGGGTTGACTGGGAGTTGATAATTTTCAGACATGGTCCTCCAGCTCAGGGCACTGACCCTTGGTCCACTATCTGTGTCAAACACAGGGGAAAGAATGCATTAAACATCCCTGCCTTGTCTCTGTCTCTGTTCACCACTCTCCAGGTTGTTTGTTCTCCCTGAAATCTTCAAAATCTTGCTTGCTTTCTCCTGGCACTACAGCTCCTTGCCTCCCTGGCTGCCGAGGGTTTGCAGGCTGTGATGAGGCTCAGGGCTGCCAAATGGGTTCCTGAAATCTGGAAATGCCTGAATAACTTGACCTTACCCCCTGGGTTTTCCATGAGCCATGGTCACTTGAGCATCCTCGACTGAAGTGTAATACTGTCTATTTTTTGTTCATGTTGCTTTGCACCAGCCAGGGGGTGGACACAGATCATAGAAAGGGCAGAAATCATTTGGTCTGATAGCAAAACCTGAGAGGTCCGGTTTTTATTTTCTTTCTATGAACACAGAATGATTTTCAATTCTCTGGCTTACTGCCAAAATTGGTGACTGCAGCTGTGTTTTGTAGTCCAGGCTTACCTCTTTCTCCCACTCTGTAAAAATCACACTGGGTATTTCTGTGATAACTTACAGGGTCTCTGCTGTTCCCTGATTTTTGATGGGCTCATTAGCTGCTGCACTGCTTGCCTTCACAGCTGGTATCCCAAATCTGCTTTCTGCAGATTGGTGTTCTGAGTGTTCCCCAGGAATCCTGAAAATTTGCCTTGTGCTTGACTCATGTGGTGATAGACCGGCCACAGCAGCAGCCTCTGAACAACAGCCTTGAGTGTTTCTCCCATTTCCTGTCCTTAACCATAGCAGGTTACCACTTTGCAGAATGGCCACTTGTATGGCATAGCTCTGAACACAAGTGCTCCAGCCCTTCCCTTTACATTAAAATATTAACCCCTTCAGCCTTGGTATTCTGCGAGGCTTACGCTGGACATGGTCATGCCTACAGTTTATTTGATTCATCATATTAGATTCCACAAAAGCAGCTGAAATGAGATTTCATGGAAGCCAAACCCCTGAATAAAAAACAAGAAAAAAGAGAAAATTGAAGTACTTAAATTCAAGCAGCTGAAAGAAACGTGTTCTTTTCACATACCTTAGGGGTCATGCCTAACCATTACTTTTCTTCTGAAAAGCGAATTCCTGTGTTGCTGTTCTTCTCTATCCTTAAGGGTCCCAGCCAGAGCACTGGTTCCCTGGAAAACCTATATGGTCCCTAGTCTCATTGGGGTACCCAGGAAGTAGTCTAGCTGGGACCTACCAATCAAGAGTTTATGTACAAAATCCCTGTTTGGAAGTAGCACTAAAAATTTTCTGGGAATAACAAGTGATTTTGATAATTTATGAAAAATGGTACCATCTTATGTGAGGACAATGCCCCAGATGACTTTGTGCCAGTATTTTTGAAATTGCAATACTAATTCTTTTCTCCCTTACATAAATACCAAGAAGGTCTACACCATGACTCCTTTACTACATTGATAAATGCAGAAAAAAACTTCCTTCTCAAACTGGAACCATAATTGCTCTTCTGATTTTAACCCTAACAAATACAGGAGCAGCTTGAAATCAAATAAATTACTGTGATTTACCCAGCTGGTGATCCCAGCTGGTATTTCTTATCTTGAGCATGTGCCCACATATCCAGAGTGAACACTGATAGTTCCCAGTATACACTTGCTGGCTCGTTTTGCTAAACGCATCAATTTTTTGACAGGTGAAATTTCAGTGAAAGAAGCTGCCTGGACCTCTTATCTTATTTTCTCGTGTTAACAGTGAAGCCCTTTTGAGCTTTTTCTAGTACTATCCCTGAAAGGAACAGAAACATTATCTTAAGAAGTAAATTCTTCTGTATTTTAAGACTCATCTTGTTCTGGGTTTTTTACATATTTAGAATATAAAAAGACCTTAAAATCACAGCTGGATGGAAAATATCTACCCCCAAAACTTTGCATGCTTTAGTTTTTCGATTGGCAGTGCAGTAGGATGTGCTATTTGTTGAACCATAAATCCTGTGTAAGTTAGCATCTTAGGGATATTTTTATAAAGTAAACGTAGTAATTCAGTATTCTCAAACCAGGTGATTCAGTCTTGCAGTTGTATGAACTGTGAATGTTTATTTACCTTTGGAAATAGGTCGTTTAATGACATATCACAGTGGCAGCAAGTTACAAGTTTTGTTTCTGGCAGAAAATATGGAGTGTCAAAACAATTTTTTGGTTGTTACCAAACTGATGAAGCTAGGCAGTTGTGATAAAGCTATTAAGATCTCAGGTGGAGATAAAGGAGCAGAACAGACTTACAAGAGACTTGCTAAGAAGCCATTAAAAGTACATCAGAAAATGTTTTTTATTAATTTCTTGTGTCTCATCTCTGGAATATTATGTGTTTCAATTCTACTAAGCAGTCAGTTGAGAAATTCACAAAGGGAATGATTTTTCCATTAGAGAATAATTTTTTGTCAAATTTCAAATGTTTGCAGAGACATTTTTTTATTTCTATGAAGGTGTGATAGGTGACACAGGGTTTTGAATTTTGCCAGCAACACTTTTTAGCATCTCTGTATCCTACTTTCCTGCTAGAGATCAAATAACTCCCGGACTCTTCAGTTTCTCGTCTAAGTGAGAATTGGAGGTTTTCTGGGTTTTGAGTTTCCAATTAGGACTCTAGCTGCCAGTCATAAAAATGAGCTGGGAGTCAAGGCCAGTAATTTGCAGGTTCAGAACTTGGGAACTAGCACTCTAGGGTTTCCAGACTCCAGCTCTTAGTAAGGACCCAGTTTTCCCACATGCCACAAAGCTTAACTAAAATCCTGTAAAAATCCATATTTTGACACTTCCTAGGAATTGGACATTTTTAATGTTGTTGTGTTTAGCTTTTTTTTAAAGATAAAATTCATAACTTAAAAATTATAATGAATTTCAGAAATTCCTAAATCTTCTTCAAAATTAAATTATGTTCTCACTTCTTTTAATCACTTTGCAGTTTTTCCTCAAAGCTTTTAATTAGAATTCTACATGATTCTCCCATAAGGGCTCTCAGTTCTTGTCAGTGTGTCTAACTGTTGATGTTATTATTCTAATTTGAGAAACTGGTATTTTTAAGTGTTTAGATCCTTTTTTTTTTCAGTTGTTTTTTTCTCTGATGAGGCTTGGCCCTTAATTCCCACATGAAAACCAGCTGGCTACTGAGGCTCAAGGAGAGACACGTTGATCTTGTATCTGCCTTTCATTCATCTTCTTCCTAGACTCCTTATAACTTGCCAGACTTGTATTAATAGAACTTCCCTTTACTTTCTACATCCTTTTACACCAGAGTCCCAGAGCCATCTGTAGTCCTGGTAAGCCACACTGAGTTTCCATCACTGGCCTTTGTTTAATCAGGCAAGTCCTGTAGATCTGTTGTGTATGAATATGAAAGCCTGTATCTTTAGTTCTGCTCGAGCTGCAGCAGACAGTGCCCCTGTTCATACATAATCAGTCAAGTACACTTCCAGCCAAACTCATGTGCCCACAGCAGATCATTGTACTCAAAAACATGGTTCTTTCCCTCGTGTAATTATAAAAAATTTGGGGGTATGTGGAGTGAATTTTTTAATGAAAAATCCGTAGCACAGTATTTGGGCTTTATCTTCCATGCTATTTGCTATTATTATTACTATTATTATTATTTGCTACTATAATATTATTATTTACACCCTACAACTCTGACTACACCCAGCAATGCAAAGAAAGCTTTCATTTGCACTCTCATTTGTCTGCTTCTGACTTGTTTTTCCTTCCTCTCTCCGGTCTTCTTCTCCCTTTTTTTCTATTCTCTTCCCATACATCTTTCTTCCTCACAGCTCACCCTCTGCTAATTGATCACATGGATTTGGCTGGTTTAGAAACAGAAGAAAACCCACTGAGTCCAACCTACACCCCCCACCCCAATCCCCAACGAGCTTGATGTCCCTACCAGCAGAATTCTATCATCCACCTCCTTTGTAGCTATTTTTAGCTGCACAAAAGAGCTTCCTGTAAATGCTTTACACACCTATTCAGTCAAAAAATTCCATGCTTATCTACCTACTTCCTTTTTTTCCTGTCTTTTTCCTATTTTGTATCTTCAGAACTCTATTTTATTATTTAATTATTAATATTTAATTACAGACTATTAGTACCTCACTCTTCATAATTAGAAGCAAGACAAAAATAGAAACTCTTTAAAACAAGCAATATTCTTAATTATTTCTGTCCTGCAAACAGTTACTGAACTTTCACAAATCTCATTTTCATGTCAGATTCCTGTTTAACTTTTTGGGACTAGCAAGGGTTAAAATATAGCAGTCTTGGGATAGGCAGGACTCTGAAACACCATTTTACTGAGGACACTGACAGATGCAGAGAGTGACCTGGTTTATGCTAGAAAAAGAGCAGCAGGGTGTACAGCAACATGGTATTTATCAGAACAGTGTCCTGCAGTTTGGCAGTCTGATATTCACTCGCCCTGTGTATTGCACAGTTAGGGTAAATTGCACGTCTAACCAGGAAGAATTTAAGGCATGGACCACCAAAACTAATTCAGCTGCCAAATAGCTCTTGGGTTGTTTTACGAGGATCTCCTTGTGAGGAAGCAATGAGCTGTTTCCTGGTACCCAATTTTTGTAGCTGAGAAGTGCGGTCTTTTTTGTTAACTCTTGACAAAATGGAAAGACAGAAAGAAAAGTGAAGCATCTCATATGAGTGTTTTGAGATCCTACATGTGTGGGGCCATGGGGTTTGTTTTCAAGATGAAAGTGTTTGATGGGATATTGTGCTGTTGGTTGACTGTGTTCTAGGTGTGCTGATCCAACACAGTGGCTTTGGCTTCAAAGTCTACGAAGGGCTTAAAGGTTTTCAAATTTTTGGTATTATAACTTGCTGATAGAAAAAAATGTGTATCTGTTAGTGTTATTACTTAGATTGTTCCCACCACTGAAAAGGCATAGAATGGTAATTCTTTCCTGTGGTACAAGTCAAATTATTGAATTCCTTTGGGTTTGACACTAAACTAAAATAGTAATATTAATAAAAAAAAAACAGGCAAAATAAAATCACCACACTGGCATATGTTGCATATTTACAGGACAGAAAAGCTGTTCCAAGTCCTGTTTACACTGGTCACATGTTTTTTTCAAAAAAAAGCTCAAGAATCCATTAGCAAGAAGATGCACTAATGATACTGACATACGTATCCAAACAGATTCCTTCTAAGCAATTAACCCACAATCAATAAATGGGAACTGTTTGCATTTGATTGAAAGACAAAAATCTCTTCTAAAACTAAGAGCTGAGTTATTCTGAAGCTGAAGAAACACCTCTAAGGATGAAGAGGAAACATACAGAGTGAAAACTTCCCCAAATCTCAGTGAAAGCCTGTACAGGTTACAGATTGTGTTCACCAGTAGCACTATTCTTCAATACAATCCCATTTTCTGAGAATGACAGACAAAAGAGCCCATTCTCTGCAAGTTTCCTTTTCACTTTTCCATATTTTTTACAGCCAGATTGCATCTGCTGATGTTATCTGACTTTCTGTAGGAATCTTTGTTGGAGACACTAGAGAGAACGTAACCTTAGCTGAGGATCCTCAGACTATTTCATAAAGGAACCTGTGTCCAAATAACCATTCCTCTCACTCCAGATTCTTCCTCCAAGAGATTTAATTTTAAAAAAGAAGAATTGTTACGTTCTAGTGAGAAAGGTTTATATGTCCTCAAACTTCAGAGTCCAAAAGGTTAGTCAAACAGATAAGTTAATTTGGAGTCCAGTCCTTGGTTTGAGATAACAAAATAATCAGGCAATGTCTTGTTTTAGTGTAGATAATAATACATTACTACAAGTGTGTAGATTCATTTGTTGTTATCAAGAAATAACGTTTCCAAAGGAAAAATAGGCTACTAGTGCTGTTCTCACAAACATATAGGCTTTTTGCCATAAATATCTTTTTGAATGTGAAGCATGTAGCTATGCACTCAACAATAACTGCCAACGGCTAAAATGGATTGAAGCAAGTACAGAATGTTCTACCTATTTTAGTAGCTTGAAAATTTTTAGATGTTGCTTTGAGAAAATACGACAGTCCCTACATGTTTTTTGTTTAAACCTAATGAAAATTAATCCCAACAAAGCCAAACATATCCACTTGCTTGCCTTACCTAAGCTCTCCTTCTTGGTCATAGATATCAACTGAACTATAATTCTATCTTTGCCTTTATTAGAGCTTTTATTATTACTGCTATTATTATTACTAGTGTTACTGTTATTAATTTTCTCTTTGTGTTCAGGTTCCAGCTTCTTTTCCCTTGGCTGCAGATTATTACTGGAGGAAGATGAAAACACAAGTGACTGTATGATCTAAATCTTCAGTATAAGCTTCTTCACTTACAGCTGGCTGGAAAAGAGGATGCATTGAACACCATTAAAATTTTGCCTTGTGGAGGAGGGTGCTCATGGTCTCTCAGGAGAGAGTCTTGGAAGCTTATTACTGGCCATCTGTGAAATCTCATGGAAAAGTAGGATGGAAAATCTTACCTATCCAGCTGCTGCATTGACATTGCCCTGCCCTTAATGTAATACGGCTGCTGCTGGCATCTTCACCCCACACCATGGACCCTCGTTGCTGGATTTATGAAGAAAGAGTAGGTG